>CACKRE030002703.1:131049-149518 GCA_902602495.3 Ectocarpus sp. CCAP 1310/34 | reverse complement strand
TCCCACAGGACCGATCACCGATGGCCAATCGTTCCTTTCTACTTTGCCAAAGGTGGCTCAAGAGTGTCTTCCCTAGTCTGCCTGTCCTGACGATATCCCTTCCCGCCTTTTCAATCCACCTCCTATGGCCCAGTACAGCTACCGTCCTTTCCTCTCTATTCCATGCCTCAAGCATCTCCCTGTGCGCCCCATCTATTTTTCCCAGCTCAGTCACGTACAATTCCCTCTCCTTCTTGTACAACGGACATTCCGCGACTACATGAGACACGGTCTTCGCATTCGAAGCCGCAANTTGTACAACGGACATTCCGCGACTACATGAACACGGTCTTCGCATTCGAAGCCGCAATCACATTTGAACTCGTCGTCTTCCTCGTCTACCGTCCTATGTCTTCGACGTGCTCGAAGGCCTATGTCCCCGGCCCCGAATTTGACCTTTAGCTTTGTCCCTGCATCCATTGGGCCATGTAGATAATCCTTGAACCCTATACCTTCAACATTCCGTACACTTCTAGACCCTCCTTATCCTTGGTTTCTTTCATTAGATTTCNGCTTACTTCCTTGCGTACGGATGACAGCTGCGTATGACTCACTTTATTTTCTGGTGCTATCACTTCCAGAGACAGTTGTAAGCACTGTGTAACTGCCTCGAGGGTGCTTGACCATTTTAACACAACGTGGTGCGATCATCCCCCTTGGGCGGAGTGAGGGTTCTCCACCCCGCACAACATGATCTACTCGACCACCATTCATGGTTACCGCCAAAAAAAAAAAACAGAGGTAAAAAAAAAAACGGTAACCAAGCGACGAAAACCCAACCCCGATGGCAAACACCGGGGGGGGGGCGCCGGACTAGGGGTGGGGGGCTACTCATGTAAACGCATGCCGAAGTCGTTAGGTCATTGTGGGGGGCGGGATGTACACATGCTATGGAAATTAACATCCATGGGTCTATCACCCTCCTAAAAGGTTGGGTTCGTCATGGGGGAGGGCGGTGGGGATGTGCAATACCCTCACACAACAAAACGACAAGCAGGATCTCGAAGAATCGGAACGCGACACACAGGCAAGTGTGATGGCATTCGCCACAACGAGATAGCAGCACCACCGGCATGTGTGCTTTTCTTTCAACTATTAGGTTTTCGCATGCATTTCACCTTTTACTGAAGCGCGTGTTTTCATTTGGCACTTGAGTTTATTTTTCATGCATACCACCCCGCTGACGCGGGCGCTTTATAGCTAACGATGACATTTTGTTGATGCATACAACCCTCCACTGCAACTACCGACAACATCAACAACAACCGCCACGAGCTAATTGATCTATCCTGCATGATGCCGATGACAGCTTCGACCTACTAATCCACACCCGCCATCTTGCCGATGACAGCTTCCACCCACTAGTCCACACCTGCATCATGCCGATGATAGCTTCGACCTCGTCCCAGGCCTGAACCTTGACTGCCGTCCTGAGGGCGAGGTAAAACGTCTCCGGCCTAATGCCCATGCCGTCGATCCCCTGCACGCAGACAAGCCGCCGCCAGTACTCTAACAACTCCTCGGGCTTCCCGGCCTCTCCCAGCGTCACCATCACCTGAGGCGGAAAAAACAAAAAAAGGGTGTCTTTTCGAATAGAAACTACAAACAAGATGAGAAAATAACCAACGACAACGAGATTAGGTCATGATGATTGTTGAGGGGTGAACAAACATTAATTTCTTGTCTTACAAAAAAATGCCAGAGAAAATTAAGAAAATACACATCGGTGGCTTGTCGAAAAAAAAAAGAGAGAAATAAAAGGACCAACGGCATTTACTAGAGATTTTGGCATGATTGAGGTATGATTGAAAATGAGGGGTGCCCCGTAGTTCACCAGGGCACAACGCTGGGCGGCTGATGATGCGAGGGCGTGGCTTGGAGCGTCATCAGCTTACCACCCTACTCTGAAACGAGGCGATTCCTGATTTCGGTACAGCTACACCAAAACGGTCAATACAAGAAAGGGTGGGGGGGGGTCCCAGAGATTGGGAGTGACCAAAGTTTACAAAGAAATGAAACGAAAACAAGTACAAGGTAGACAGAGAAAAAGACAACTTAACATTGGTGTTACGCACGGGTGACTACAATTTACAACGAAATGACACAAAAACAAGTGAAAGGAAGACAGAGAAAAAAGACAAACTTAAAAATGTGTCTAATGCACGAATTACCACAATTTACAAAGAAATGACACAAAAGCAAGTGAACTGCAGACAGAGAAAAAGAGACTCAAAATGTGTGTAACGCACATTGACGAAGAAATCCTGCCTTGGGGGCATCCCCGCCTGGTTGCGCCGCTCCAGCAGCATCTTGGCAAACTCCACGTCTCCCAGCTTTCTCGCCGCCATGAAACCGACCGCGAAACCAGGCTCCGTCGGCACCACCCCTTCCTCAAGCATCTCGTTCATAGTCTTGGGGGGGGGTGTTTGTGTAAATGCATGCCGTAGTCGTTAGTTTATAGAAGTAATTCGTGGGGTGTGCTGGGGTGGAGGGCGCGTACTCTCATGTTTTGCATGCTTGAGTTGTTGGACCTTTGACCACGCGTCCTCGAGAGGACGGAACACTAACATTGTTCCCACAGGACCGATCACCGATGCCTTCCTAATTTGCGGGGGGCGTGAAACCAAAGGAAACCGCTTCCAACACCGCTTGAGAGTTCGGCGCGGGTCTGGATTAATGCACCTTTCGGGAACAAACAAACAAAAAAACGCGAAAAAAACGCGAAAAAAATGCAAACTGTTTTGTTGAGCCTGTTACCCACAGGGGAGATGTCGCTGTGTGCTGCTCGAGAAATCGTAGAAATACGTGTAGCTGCCGCTGACGCCATGAATTCGTTGCCAATCTAGTTCAGACTCTTTTCTATGGATACAGATGAATTCGTTGCGTCATATCAGAAGAAAAAAAGGAATTGACCGAGCGATCTACATGGGCTATTCTGCGCAAGGGAGGGTGGTCTCATCGCATGGGTATGCAGAAAAAAATAAGGCGCAACACACGCCCCCGTGTGCGCGAGAAATCTCCGGCCAGAACATGTACCCCTGGCACAAACAAAAATTGATCACACACCACGGGTGATAGGTTCCAACAACCCCCAGTACCCTCTTGCGGGAAGCGTGAAGGAAGAGCGGCGTGTGTAGTGATAGCCGTGCATGCCGTAGTCGTCAGACCATTTACCTCGCATCCCTACAAAGCCGGGACGGAGCCCGCCGGGTGATTCACCGGACCACGCTACAGCAGTACGTTACATCCACCACGCGCGAAGCGCTGTCGCAGAATAGGCTGGGGGCACCGTGAAACGTTACTTGGACGTACCCCCCCCTCACCGTCGAAATGCCTTGCCAGTCTTCTCGTATTCGCAGCCCCGAGATCATGCCCTGGTATGCCGCCTTCGTAGGCGCCATCTTTCTCTCCCGAAGCTCGCCAAAAATTCTGTCAACCCAACGCGCCGTCAAACGCGCGTTCACGGGGAAACGGGATAACACCAAGGAATAGCTTAGCTACGTGAATCAATAAGAGAGAGCCTTCTTCCTGAGAAGAGGGAAAGGTGCTCGTCACGTATCGCCTCATCTCGTCGTTGTCGTTTCTGCCACAATAAAAAAACTGTGACATATGTCATTGGCTTGCTGTCTCAAAAGAAAGATAAGATAGCGGTCGCTACAACGAGCGACAGCTGATAGATGTAACTGTCGTCAGACGTCTGCCTCCACGGGAGAAACTTCGCTCGAATAAAATGTGATAGTGACGTTGTCGGTCATGGTCGTTCTTGGCTTTTTGCTGTCACATACAAAAATGTATATATTCTGATGAGGTCGTCGTTGTCTCTCGCATCCAAAAACTGTTCTAAAATCTAAGCACCATATCTGCCGTGCACTATAATTTCAAGACACAACAGTTCCCCTTTTTCTCTTTAAAGTTGTCTTGCCCAACAACAAGAACAGTAGTTTCTCTTTTTGATCTCCGGCAAAAAAAAAATGAAGCTCCTGCAGCCTCAGAAGTAGCCGTTTCTGCGGGCCCATGCCCAATGTCATTCGACTCAACCGCCGCGCATTAATCGGTCCGGCCTTGCTACCATTGTGCTGGACTCGATGATGATTTCATTGTTGTAGGGTGGAGCTTTTCTTCAAGGTGTAGGTGTCGGAAGGCGTCCGTGCGAGCGATCCTCCTCCGGCTTATTGGCTTCCAGCATGCTCGGTTTCGGGCTGTCGTTTGAAGGGATGCGGACTCAACAAGAAACAATACGGTTTCCCTCTATTCACTGAAAATACTTAAAGCACACCCCTTTCGACTGTTGTTACATCTCGAACGGATAGTCTTTGTGCCAGATAATGTTTACTTTCGAAAAATCATATCCCCGAAAACCGCGGGAGAACACACACAAGGTATGGGGGTGCCACAGCAGTCACCACGGCCGTAAGAGAAGAACATAATTTTGTCTTAAAAACGCTTTGTGGCAGGGGAGTGTCTTTGCGGTTTCACCCCGCCCTATTTTCTTAATTCACGGGGGGCATCATGGCAGGGAGGAGACCTAACCCGGGGGTCTTTGAAGCGGGGAGGGGACCACCATACAACAGCCTGGGTCGGTGTGTGTTCCACCAGCAGAGCCAAACCTTTTCATTTCGTCGATGTCCTTCCAGGAGTTGGCGACGACCATGTTGGACAGCGTCGTTTCGTTCGCTTCGAAGCCGCTCGATAGCAGCTCTTCGTACGCCCGCCGCGCCCCCGCCACGTCCTTGCTACTCGCGTACCTGAATACCATGTCATATTTCAGTTTTGCAATCAACGGAATCATTAAAATAGTCGCTGCTGTTCGAGCACCTGCATGGCCTTCCGTGTGACTATGGGTTGGAGTAAACGGCACTATTTAGTGCTGTAAGCGCTGATTTGAAGTAAAGACAAACAAAAAAAAATGGCACGTAGGAGGAGTTGCTGTCAACGAGATGATTCTAGTCCAGTTACTCGCGTATCTGCACGCCATGTCATACTAGAAGGTGTTACAGTATTGTAGTCAACGAACAATAATGGTCGCTGCTGCTCGAGCACCTACTAAATACATGGTACGTAGGAAGAATTGCTGCCGACCACATGTTACATTAGCCCCTCCTGCTCGCGTACCCGCATGGAATGTATTCAACAACTCTTACAGTAGAAGGCGCTCGCCCTAAGGAACCTCTGTTATAGTTTCGGCCGAGGCGGGGGTTCTTTACTCCCCAGGGTTATGCTACGAATTTCCAGGATTATGCTACGAATGGCCGATATGTAGGTTTTAGCGTAGGGGTTCTTAACCGAGCTCACAAACGATGCTCAATTTCTTGATTGATTGCCAAGTTCTCTAGTGCGGGCGCCAACAGCAGCATCCAACGAAAACCGTATTTGTCCCTGCTGCTGGAGCACCTGCATGGGAGGAATCGTTTGCCAACGGATTCTTGTAGTCCCTGCTGCTCGTGTAGCCGCATGGGATGTGGTTAGGAACTGTTTCACCTCACGTGGGGTTTCGCAAACGAGCATCTTCATGCTAGTATTTGCGTCGCGTCAAAAAAATCGTCACAAGATACAAAAACTGCCCAGTACTAACAGCTGTATTTGAGTGGATGCGGAACGGACCCTAATAATCGGCGCCGAAGGCCACAGAGGTGCCTGAAACTGTCCTCACCCAAAACGCGGCCTACTGAGATGCGTTAGGGTGGTCAGTTTGGGGGGGAGCTCGCACCATCAGGGTTTCAATCAATCCCACAACTGCGTACACTATCTTTTTTGGGGGTTGTAGTTGGCTCGTGAACACGGAAGGCGTCCGCGTCAGTTGGACCAGTACGGACACTAGAAGGTACTGAGCGAAGACCGGAACGGTTATTACTGTGAAGATAACAGCCGCAACAACAACAACAACAACATTACGCAGGCTAGGCGGGAAGCAGTCCAACAGTGGCGTCGACAAAGACGGCCCCCAAATCGGCACTGCACCTATCGGAGGAACCGTTTATCCTGTCTGTGTAGCCCCCGCTGGTGCGGCGTAAAGGTGTATGCAACACCAGCGACCGGAGAAGACGGCAAGGAGTACAACATGATAGCAGTTCATGGTTCTCACCCGTAGATGATCAAGTTGTAAGTTTCCAAGTCAGGCTTGATCCCGTCTTGCTTCATCTGTTCCGAGAGGCTGGTGATCACCGCGGCGTTGGTGTTCACCGACAGTAGCTGTGCAGAGAGAGGAAGAGGTCCGAACACAATACACGCACACAGAGCGCGGAGGAACCTGAAGCACGTTATAATTTGTTGTTGTTGTTGTCGTCGTCGTCGTTGATGATGCTGCTGCTGCCACTACTGTTTTCAATATTCTTTCCACTGGCATCGATGATGGTGATGAAGACGACGAGCGAAACGACCGTTAATGCTGTGCTCTGTTCCACTGCTGAGCTGTCTTCAAAGCTCGACGAACCTTCAAAACCGCCTTGTACAACCGGGCGTCCTTCATCCCTCTGCTGTGCGCTGCCTGGAGCAGCTGCAACCCCTCCCGAGCTGCGCTTGGTCCGTTGTTTTGGTTGCTACTGTCGCGGCTATGTGTCCCGAGGTAGTTGAGTCGCTCTACCAGCGCGGCAACGTCGTCGTCGAAGTCGAATCGGAGAGCCGGGTCTGGCGCCGGTGCTGTTCTCAATGCGCCTGCCTCTTGAGATCCTTGCGCAGCAACGTCGCTCTTTTTCCCGACAGAGCAAAAAAGAAAAGGAGCCGGGGGATAGGACGTGCAAGCGTATGAAATAGACCAAAATAAACCTAAACAGGAAAATCAAATAAGCAAAAAAAGGGAGATTTCGCGATATGCTGCTCCGGGAACCGTAGAAACACGGGTAGCTTCCACTGACGCTATGAGTTCATTGAGTTCATTGCTAACCTACGCCACACTCTTTTTCTTTGGAGGAGACAGATTTGTTGCGCAGTTAAGCAAGCACAAGAAGCCAAGTGGAAGGGAAGAATAGCTGAGAGAGACGCGCCTACACGACAATCGAGTGCCGAATGAACGGGAGAGTGCGAGGACGGAACATTTACCAATCAGCTGGACGACAACGAAAAAAACATGACACAACGCCTTCCCCGGCCTTAAAAACAAGCAGTACATAGCTCGCGTTGTAGGGGAGAAACGACTCAAGCAGTGTCGTTGTAATCGACATAAGTGAGCTAACATTAGACTCGGTGGATACGAGGACTACGCTGCATGATTGATAGGATGAAACAACTGGTACGGAAACTTTCGTTGGGCTAAAAAAATGGATTGAACCGTGGCCGGTCAGCTGTTGTAATAAAATCTGCTGTGCAGTGGCGGCTACGGTATGAGAGGGTCGTGAGAAGCCAGCATTTTTCTCTAAAATCCGGCTTTCTCTTAAATCGTACTGTGAAATGTATGTATTCCTCATTGTCGTGACAAGCCAGTTTGACTCTCTTAAATCGGTACTTCCTCGTAAATAGTCTCTTAAACCGTAGCCGCCAATGTACTCGAAAAATCGTTGACTCAGGAGCCTTATGGTGGTGGCTCCTTGTCGGTGCAGTCAAGTATTCGTACATGATCATGCGCACTTTTACGACTTGGGAGGGGGGATTGACTGCTGCTGCCTCTTCCTCGCTGTCTCTCCCTCCCCCCTCCCCCCGCGCAGACATCTTTTGCAGCAACGTGCGCTTCGGATCGCACTGCGGTGGTAGGTGGAATGGGGAGTCGGGCCAAAATCTACGCGTACCCGTTACTTCGACCATTCGGGTGCAGGGTTGCGCGCCGCCGAGCAGCTGGCGATGAAAAACCTCTCCTATTTACCGCGTGTGTAAAAGGTATGCACGCGTGGTGCAATCTAGGAGACCCGTGAAGAGGACCTCACGTGTTACTACCGTGTGGAACAGCAGCAGCAGCACATGTTGCCTTGGGTATCGATAGGAACTAAACTCAGTGGGAGGACGGATCCTCTGCTCAAGCAGGGGCTACTATGATCCTATCCCCTGTTTAATCCTTCCGCGGGGAGTTGCATCTTCCCGCACCTTCTAGAAGGAATCATTCTCTGCTACGTTCCGCCTACACATCTAAAACCTTTAGCCCACCCTCGAGGCTCTCATACGCAGATACTACAAACCATCGGATCTTGACAAGCAATTGTCGAATCCCCAAGTGAGAGTATCGAGGTTATGGAGCTACAAAACAGCACAATTCACCCTCCCACACATCTCACCCGATGAGTCGCAAAAAGACCATCGTGTGACCTCTAAAACAAAAGAAGGCACAGGACGCTCGCTCTCATCGACGCGGAGCATCGCCAACAATATTCGGACCGTCAGGCAGCGATCGCGGCCCTACGGAAGAAGCGCGCGGAAAATGCTGATACAATCATTGCACTGAACCAGCTGCAGCCGCAGCAAGATCACCAGCGGAGCCAGCTCGCCACTATTCTTCTAACTGTGACACTTGGCGTCGTCTGCAGGAGGCACCTCGGCTTCGGCCGCCCGCGCTGCTTCGGCGGCTGCTCCCGCTGACCCTCTGCCGCCACTGCAATGCCCACGGTGGTTTAGTACTTTGGTATGGGATATAGCATGGATCAGTCGCAGCGACGAGGTTCGTCGGGATATCGGCGAGGCGGTCGACGTCGACCGCGCAGCCGTCGCCCTGGCGCAGGACAATTTCCTCGGTGCGGAGTATTGCCAAAAGCTTCAAGAACTTCAAGGCTGTTATTCCAAACCAAAGTACTGACCCACCGCGGGCATTGCAGTGGCGGCAGAGGGTCAGCGGGAGCGACTGCCGAGGCAGCGCGGGCGGCCGAAGCCGTGGGTGCCTCCTGTCGCCGACGCCAAGTGTAAAGGTATCACGCGTGGTGCAACCTGGGAGACTCGTGAAGAAGACCTCACGTTACTACTCGTGTGGAACAGCAGCAGCAGTAGCTGTTGCCTTGGGCATCGGTGGGAACAGAACTCAGTCCGGGGGGCGGGTCCTCTGCTCAAGCAGGGGGTGCTATGGTCACAGGAGTACTATGATCATGTCCCCCGTTTCATCCTTCCGCGGGGAGTTACATTACATCTCCCCGCACCTTCTAGAAGGAATCATTCTCTTCTAGATTCCGCCAACACGTATGCATATGAATCCTAAAACACGAGGGAGAGACAATCAATTTACAGGAAAAAATAAGGGTTCCTAACCTGCAGAGGGTTTCTTCTCAGACGAAGAATCGTAGGGTGTATCAATCCTAGAACACGTGCAAACGATAGGTAGAGACAATCGATTTACAGGACACAACAAGGGTTCTTAACCTGCAGAGGGTTTCTTCGAAGACGCAAAATCGTAGGTGCAACACGACCTAGCTACAGCAGTGGTGACAGAGAGTGCACGCAGCATTATGTTGGTGGACGGCAACAAAAGAAGAATGAATGTGTTCCATAGCCAAGGAAGAGGGGACACAGGAAACTCAACAGGGGAGAGGGGACAACACGGTAGGAGGTACGAGGTACTTCATCGTTAACATCCTCGCGGTTGTTCCCGCCCCAGATAGGGATCGATAGACACACCTACGGATATAACTCGTTAAACCTTACTTTCTAGAAAACATGAGCCAAAACCTCGGGATACTGCTGGGGGAAGGGCGTACGTGTGCCGGAAACATTATTTCGGGAACGAACATGCCCGGCAAATCAGCGGTACTATGCTGGTGGGCATGGGCATCTGTTGTGCGCATGTGACAGCAGATCTTTTTCAAATTGTCAATCTCTACAAAAATTTGAAAAATTCCCCAAATGGTGCTGTACTTGTACTCCGAAAGCCGGGCATTGTGATTGAGGGTGCAAGAGCTAGCCACGTCATCGACGTACACAAAACGTAGGCTACGCTTCGGGTACATACTGCTTGAGTCTATCTGCTGCCGCAGAGATTATCTTTGCATATGTACGGATCAAGCCGCCCCGCGACTGATTTTATTCCGATTGTTTGCCAATACGTGTAGGAAAAAGTGTGTACGGTTTAGTGAGAAGTGGTCGACAGGAGTCAGCACAAAGAGCAACCCTTCCAAAAGTGGGGGCGAAAAACAAGCATAATCCCTAAGTCAATGGAGGAGCACGCAGGCCTCGCACAAGGGCTACACAGACAGACACATCACAGACACAGACAGCGCTGCGTACACCCACCTCCTGTATCCGGTGAGGGGGGGGGGCAGGGTGAAGGTCGCCGGGTCATGTATGGGATCTTGGGGTTGGTGGAAAATGTAATGAAATGGGCCATGTCTGCTGTGCAATGGCAGACCCGGAGCAGACGGCCAGTCATGCTGTTCATGTAGCGATGGAGCGAGTGATACCATCCGCAGGTTTCTCCCAGCTACATAGTGTAGTTTCGGCAGGCTGCACACTACAGACTCGGTCGAGAGCGATCCACCCTTTCGGCGACCCCGCGAAATGAGAAGCTCTTCGTTCTGTTGTGCACTCCACACAGCTGTGCGGCCACCGGGTGAAAGGGCTGTCTCGGAGCCGGTCTGTACAGCCCATGGGCGGTTGAATGTGCAGTGAAAAGTTCAAAGTCTGCAGAGTCTTCAGACTGGGCGCACGAGGCAAAGGCTGGAGCCTGGGGTTGCTGCAGCCATCGAAAGTGAAGGCTGGAGGTACCAAGCATGGCAGCTGCCCTTGGTTCAAAGCGGTCTGGGCGGCGAGAGGAGCAAACAGACGCGCTCCATCTTGACTACTCGTTAACAGACAAAAAGCTGCCAATTTAGGTGTAGTGGTGGACGTGGCAAACAGTTCGGTTGTGTTTCTCACATGCTGCATCAGATCTCCGCTCCCATCGCTCTGAGTCGTCGCTGCCGCCGCTGCCGTTGCGTCTGATTGAAGACACCGCCGCAGCGTGCATCCGGCACGTACACCCCTGCTGCTGCCGGGTGTTGGCATAGCAGCTGCACACACTGCTCCAGCGCTCCTCCCGCTGCATCTAGAGCGCGTAGTAGCCTCCCGTCGTAGGCATTGCGCAGCAAGCGTCCGTGCTCGCAGCATCGCCTGCTTCGCTGTCGACTTGCTGCGTCCTGCGCTCACTCGCTTGCTTGGTCGTGGTTCTCCGAAGCTTCACCGGGGGGCGGGGGGGCGAAACAGCCACTACACCCAGGTCCCCTACCTTTTTCTTGCCCGTGGGTTTTGCATTCACGGAGCCCCCTCTTTCGTTGTTTGGCACGCAGCCCGAAACCGCCCACAGGGCACGACGACTGCTGTCCTTCCCCCTGCCCTGCGCGTGGAGACCGGGGCTTGTCTTGTCTCTGTCATCGGAATTGCACCAACCCTCTCGGGCGGGGAAGGGGAAATTACGCCACCGGCCCATCATGGGCAATCCCGTGAGCAAGAGCCAGGCGTTCATGGAGCAAAGAGAGAGAAGCAACACGGAGTACCGGAAGCAGGGAACCCTGTCTATGAACCTGGTAAGGCCGAAAAGTGTATTCGCTGATGCTGATCATCTCTCTCTCTCTCCCTAACCTATTTTTTTCTCTTTTCCCGGCAGTGAGAGGGGGGACAGGGCAACAGAGCGGCTGGCGTCGTTTAGGCCCCGCGCGTGAATCGTCGCCTCGGTTTCGGTTGCTCCTGGTCGTCGCGCATGCGGGGGGCGAAGCTGGCCGCCTTCGCTTCCGGAACCCTTTCGGAATACGCACACACACACAATAGCCTTGGTAGACGCGTGCATTTTTCGTCTGTTGCTGCTGTTTCTGTTTTTAATCCGAAGGATAGTTTAGCCTCCCCCATGCTGCCCCCGCACGGGGTCCCAGTTCATGGTAGATAGAAGTGTTTTGTGTTTTCAACCGCACTAAGACTGACGTCTTTTCATTGGTCAGCCGGTTAGCGCGGTCGATGCTAATAATAAAAACACACACACACTTCCTCGCAGCAAGTAACGAATATTGTTGTCGCCCCTTCTTTTTTCTCTATGAGACTTTTGTGGAGATTTGACCTGTCGGGTCTCGTCTTAATGCCTGCCTGCTGCTGCTGATGGTTTATGGCGAAAGGCCCCCGTCTTCTTGATTTGTTTTTAGTCAGTGCTGCTGCTGCCGCTCATAATTTGGCCCTGATGACGCTGCCCTGCCTCTGTTAGGCCGTCTGCGATTGCTGCTGGGTTGTTGCTTGTGCTCAACTCTCGTTTTTCTCCCTTCCCCCTCTCACCGCAGGTGCGAGAGGAATTCAATCGCGATATACAGGAGGTGTACGATCTGAGGTGAGTGAGAGAGCACAGCAGCAGCAGGATGCGTTTGTCGTTTTCCTTCTTGTTCTGTTTTTGTCTTGTGTTACTAGAAAAACCATTCCGATCTGTGCTCAGTGCGCCAATAAGTACCATTCCGTACATACGGCTTCAAAGCCTTGATGTTGTGTACATCATACGCAGCGTCTGTCTTTTTTTTTTGCCAAGTTTTCCGAAGGCAGCACCACCTACTTCAAGTGGTTCTGGGTTGCTATGTATCCCTCTTTCGTCAGAAAGTGTATCTATGAAAAAATGGAACAAGCAACGTGCATGGTGAGGAGGAGACTGCTGTCACTGATCGTTGTGCGAGGCGCAGCAGCAGCAGCAGTTGTTTCAACTACAAGCAGTTCACGTTATGGTAGGAGCCCCAGCGACACACCATTTACCACATATTACACACCCGCATTGCGGAGCTTTGGCACCTTTGTTCGAAGTGTTGATCGCGGACGATCTCTCTGCTCTCTTGCAGTTACACACCCTTTGCTTTTCGAATTTCAAACGCCTGGATGCTTGGGGGTCCGTTTCGACACAGCTCACCTCGTTACGACTATGTTTTACCCACGATGGGGTGTCACGTGCGACGAGGATTCAGCGCCCACCAGCAGTGCGAAAAGAGCGCAGTGCGCGCGCGACGGTTCGGTGTACGTTGTGGTTCACGAGGGGCCAATAGCGATGGTGCGGCGAGAGCGCATCGTCGAGCTAGGCGCCCCCCGACTGCTGGGTTGATTCGGCCGCGAGTTAACTTGCGTTCTTAGCACACCGGTAGTAGCGTATCGATTGCTGCACCGTGAATTCAGCGGTACACCCGCCTGCCCCCTGTCCATCACCAATGGAAGGGGTTAAAAGAAACGGATGGTGCCGTGCCACCCTTCCTCCCCTGCCACCGTGAGTCGGAGGCGTACCCGCTGCTCATTTCGACGAGTTTTTGCTGTCCCGTGTGATGCAAGGCGGATGGCGGTCGTCTTTTATATCGGGTTGGAGCAGTTCATTGGTGGAGGTATCTGCAGGTCACAGGAAGTCAGAACGAGGTTGTTGTAAACGTTTTGAGCTACAGCAGTTGACAGCAGCCGACACAACACCGACAGCACGAAGAACGAAGAAACAGCCTCAACAGCGATGCAACCACCCGTGCCATTAGCGGACGATGACGACGACAACACCACCAACAACAACAACAGCTGTTTGATGGTAGCCGAGATTATAAGATCTCCGGTGTTGTATCATACTGGTAGGCCGTGTCACTGCGCCCCGCTGGGGCTGTGTTGCGCCATGTTGTGCCGTGCAAGGCGAGCCCACCGCCTAGCGTATTGCGTGTCGTTCACGTGCACCTTTTGTACCTGCTGGACACGTGCTGGTGAGCATGACCTCTCAGTTTCCCAAAGAGTTGTCATGTCGTGTGACTGGCATCGAGACGCCGAGCTGTGTTCCATGTTGAGCGAAACCACTCGTCTCGCATGACACTGCCAACGCAACGTTAAGTGATGATACACCTTCTAGTGCGAACATGCACAGCCTGTGTGTGCGCAGTAAAAGCTTTGGCGCACCGTCCCCGTTGAAAGCTATCGGCAGGCTCGTGCGTGGAAAATTATATGTAGACGATGTGCGGGAAGTTTACCTTCTGCAGTTATTTTCTGCTGGTTTTGTGCCCGCGTATTGTCTGTTTTCTGAGAATCCCTGTGCTTCTTTTGTTGGCGACGGAACGGCTAGGTTGGTACTGCAGCACGCGAAGATCTCTCCCACCCTCTCAAGCTATTTATTGATATTTTACCATAGGGTGTTTCTATTTCATCCGCACGCACTCCGCACAACAATGTACACAGAGAGCACGCCCGCCCTGGCGGGCACAACACACGTTTCGCTTGTCATGAGTTGTTTGCTTTTGCAGCGCGATAGAAAATGAGTCTCATCTTGTCTTGATGCATGAACGGCTGATTTACTGTTCTGGCTGTTGCTGTTGCACGCGCAGATTCCGAGTGTCGTTCGACTTGGTGATGATCGTTTTGTGCGTAGCATAATTTTCATCTTTATTGCCATGTGTTTTTATGTTGGATTGGTTTGTTTTTCCAGGTCGGGCGAGCTGCTCGGGAAGGGAGGTTTCGGGACTGTCAGAGTCGTCACGCATAAGGCGACGCAAAACAAGTATGCGCTAAAGGTGAGCTTTTGCTTTTTTGGTCTGGTGTCATCGCACGAAAGCTCCTCCTCGGTGACCCTGGTCGGCTTCATGCGTCCAGAAATGAAACCGCCAAAAGGTACGTAATAATAACTGGCTTTATCCAGATAGGTAATACGGGAGTGCACGCACATCGCAGGCTGAAGCGCCGAGGTAGTTGCGCCGACGACCATGACGTCGTAGAGTAGAGCGTCGAGGGTGGGTTGCACGTCTTGGATGGATTATGTTTGGAAGATGGCAGCAAAAACAGAGCAGCAGTGGCGTTTTTCACGTCCGCCACAGGGGGGTGACATGCACGACGCCGCCCTCCGAACTTGGAACCGTTTGCACTTCATCAATTTTTATTAATACAATCCACAAGTTTCCATTCGCTTCAAGGGAGAGCGTTCTGCTGCTGCAAGCGTGGCCAGAACACCGGTGCCATTGGCCACGGGCAGGGGGCGGCGGGGACGACTACACCATCGGGGGGAAGAGGATGCTCGTGTCACGCGCGTGGTAGGCTCTTGAGACCGTTGGCCGCTCCCATGGTCCAATGGCGGGGTGGGAGCGGTACAGAGGGATACTTCATTGGCCCTGGCGGCTCCCCAGAACCTTGGCAAAGATGCGGGGGGACGTGCGCGTGCCAGGGGGGGGGGCGCGACAAGGAATATGCATTTTCCTGGTGTGTCCGCGTTTGCTGTCCTGGTGGAAGATCGACCAAGGAAGTCCATCGGGCGTCATGATTTTTGTTAATGTTTTCCAGCCGGCCGTCCCGTGCAAAGAGTTGCTGCCCGATCCTGTTGCTGCTGAGAAAGCCCTTGGGCGGAGAGGAGCACGGGTGTAGGGTACGCCGCGTTCTAGTAGTTAATCCTGCTGTGCCGCACCCCCCAAAAGCAATGTGGGAGAGGAAGTAGCCACCCAGACTGCGATAAAAACTCGACCGCCTGGGGGTATCGAGGGGGGAGAGCTGCTTCTTTGCTATGCCGGGAGTGAGTGCACTCCTGTCGAGAGAGGTAGAGAGAAAGGCAAGAGGAGAGAATGGGCGAGGTGCGAGACAGAGAAAGATCATGAAAAGTTCTTGAGAGTGGGGCCGAAAGTAACGCCGCTGGGATGGCAAAGCCGATCGACCTGCAATCAAAGGAGAACCCGCTTGTGCGCGGCATGGGAAGCTTCTAGGCCGGGGGGCGGGGGAGCAGGCAGGCTGCTTCCCCAGGTGGGACGACACTCTGGTGTATCTCAAGACAAGCGGGCTGAAGGGAAAACGGGCTTGTCAGCGAGAGAGAAATAAAACCATGGACCACAGAGGAGGCGCTTAAATGGTAGGCGGCGGGGGAGGATGCGGGGGGGCAGCGAAGGAATGAACGCAGTTGCCGAAGCTGGATTGCTGTCAGCGTGCAAGGTCGCAGCTGCTGTGAGACCCCACACGAAGGGCCGACGTGCGAGCAATTCGGGGCCTCGGAGCGACATCGTGGTCTAGCGACAACGACACCGCTCAGAATCACGCACTCTTGAGCCAAGCGTGTCTTGGGACACATGGAGAACGGAACACGAGGGAGGGCCGTAACGACACAGCAGGGCACAGCCGATCGACTTCTTTGCCGCGCCTGCGAATACTTGGCCACGCCTCTTCCGAGAAAAGGCGACGCCGAACGTCAAGAAAAACGCGACTCCCATCATTTTGTTTGAGAAGCACGTGTGGTAGTACGGAAGGGAAGATGAGAAGGAGAACCAAGAGCAGCAAATAGCGGGAACACTGCTGTCACACAACGTGTGCGAGGAATACGGAAGTATACCTATGTATCATGCGACGGTTGTCTCACCGATCTATTTGTTTGGCTCCCTCTGTGTGTCCCTCGGCAGACGATCGAGCTGAAGGACGTGGAGACGGTGGAGCAGTACGAGTTTCTCCTCAACGAAATCGAGATCATGAAACAGCTCGACCACCCTAACATCGCGCGGTATGGATGGATGCCAACATTGGCATATGCGAAGCACTATATGTTGTCGACGC
Organism: Ectocarpus sp. CCAP 1310/34; assembly: GCA_902602495.3. NCBI lineage: Eukaryota > Phaeophyceae > Ectocarpales > Ectocarpaceae > Ectocarpus > Ectocarpus sp. CCAP 1310/34. The sequence goes on along the minus strand of CACKRE030002703.1, from coordinate 133,108 downwards.
TCCTCGTCTGAGAAATACACAGTTCTTGTCAGTTTCCATAGGGATGCGGTGATATGACCTATTTTCTGATTCCGCGATTGTTGTCCCTTAGTCAGCGTACCGTTGTGGTTGCACCCGTCCATTGCCACAATCATCTTTTGCTTCGACCCGCAGGGTGCCGCCCCCCCCCCCGTTTTTGAGCCCTGTGCCGCCAATCCTAACCCTGGCCATATTCATTTTTGGCAGGGTGCAAGAGGTGTTCCATACCCCCGACCACTACTATATGGTGATGGACCTGTACACGGGGGGGGACATGTACGCGAGGTACAAATTTAGGAGCGAGGACGAGACGGCGAAGATTGTGAACAAGCTCATCAACGCCCTTCGGTACTGCCACGACCGCAACATTGCGGTGAGAATCGATACCACCCCGGTTCTGAGGTGTCGGCAAGAGAGAAGGTGGCGGTTTGCGGACACGGGTAGGTTTTTTGAGAGTGGAGAGAGCGGAATCAGGGTTGCACTTGTCCCTTCGTTGCTGTTGTTGTTGTTGTTGTTGTTGTTGTTGTTGTTGTTGTTGTTGTTGTTGTTGTTGTTGCCGCGGTTTTGTTGTTTTTTATTGGAAAGAATAAATACACACACAGAAAAACTGCCCGTTTACATCTATACGAAGAGGAAGGAACGGGAGAAGCGTCCAATTTTGACTGGCGCCGTCAAGTTGGCGACAGCAGTCGTGCAGCACAGCAGAAGCCAGTTATGCTTCACCAAGAATTCTTGGTGGTGTCGGGACAAGAATTCTTGGTGGTATCGGGACAAGAATTCTTGGTGGTATCGGGACAAGAATTCTTCGTGGTATCGGGACAAGAATTCTTCGTGGTGGTGTCGGGCGTTTGTTTGTCGGTGGTAGCAACACACACTGGGACACGCACATGGAAGCTGGTCATGTTCAAAGGTCTTGAGCACGACGTTGTATACGTTGATAGTCAGGGGGTTATTGCGCCCATGACATGCCAGCGAGAGGAGGCTCCTGGAGCCAATGGGACACACGACAAAAACCACTTTCGGCTCCGTCCCGTCAAGTGCTTCTTTGTGGCGCCGTCGTTGTTACGTGTGCTCCCGTCGCAGCACCGAGATATCAAGCTTGAGAACATCTGCTTCGAGTCCATGGCAGATGACGCGGAGGTGAAGCTGGTGGACTTCGGACTCAGCGCTTCGTTTAAGGTGAACAACACGCCTACAGAAGTGCGTCTCTTCATTTTTGTTTTTCCGCTCGGAGCACGGGATGACGTAAGCATGCTACGAAACCACACCAGTCGAGCAGCATGTAGGCGTCATCTTCCGCTTTGGTCCCACGCAAACTGCTGTTCTGATGCCAAGGATCCGCCCTTCACCAACCATTTTCCACCTGCGCCCACCACGCAGGCCATGATGTACATACACTAACCTGTGCCCCTCTTTTCCACTCTGACTTTGCATTTGTGTGTTGATAGCTGATGGTAATAAGCGCGACTTCTGTATCTCCCTGCAGATACATCTGAGTGAATGTCGTCCTTGGCTCGTTTCTTCTTTTTTTTTTATCGTATGCAGGACGAGCAAATGAGGCACGATTTGGTGGGGTCCTGGGCGTTCATGGCGCCGGAGGTTCTTCAGAGAGCGCACCATCCTCAAGCCTGCGACCTGTAAGAGCCGTACAAGGCACAACCTCCTTACAAAGTGTTCCGGTTGTTATCGTCGTCTCTGGCGGTGGTAACAGTATCCCTTCGAGGTTGCGTTGTTGGCTTTATCCCGATTTTTTTGCTTTCCTCCAACTGATGTGATTCAAACTTTGCGGTAACACCGAGAATTTTTCCGGTGATTTCCGTGAGATGGGGCGAGGAAGGGAGGACGGAGGTTGGACAAGGAGATTTTCACAACAGGTGTCACTAGATGTTTTTTTTTTTTTCGTTTCCATTCAAGGCGGAAAGTGTCTTTTGTAGGAATTCCGTTCTTTGTGGCCGTTTCTCACGTGCATCGAACGAACAACAGCGCATCACTCGGCGCGCGCTGCCCCCATCGTTGAACCTACCCCCCCCCCCCCCCCCCC
>CACKRE030002703.1:117543-130813 GCA_902602495.3 Ectocarpus sp. CCAP 1310/34 | reverse complement strand
CGTTGAACCCCCCCCCCCCCCCCCGGTCACCCGCCCAGGGATTATCAACCGCGTATTTATGGTTGCATCATGTAATATGTCCCGTCGATTGGCGCGCGTTTTTCTTGGCCTGTCGAACCTTTCTCAATACGTCCCGACCCAAAAAAAACAGGTGGAGCATGGGTGTCATCACGTACTGCCTCCTGGCAGGGTTCCCTCCGTTCCGATCAGTCAACCTCAAGGGCCTCAAGGAGCAAATACTATACAGGTGAAAAACCGTTTTTCGGGGGTCGGCCATCATCTGTTTGTACAGCAGCAGCAAGCAGCAGCAGCAGTAAAGCCGAATGTCTCGATTTTCCGCCGGTATTCTCGACTTAATCTCACCTGCACGTGGAAATCAAACTCGCACAAGTCGAATGGAGACCATTCAACTGCAGGGCTACTGCTGTTATGCTGTAGCACAGGAGCCGCTGCGCGGAATCTAATTTCTTGTTGGGCAAGTCTCTTGAACCCAGATATTGGATCCTGCCTGTCGTCCCTTCGTGCCCGCCTGTCTCCGTCTGTATGGTGTTTTTCGAAGTCCACTGACAATGTTTGTATCCGTTTGCTGGCTGGCCTTGCATTTGCCCGGGGGGGGTCCTTGTATTGCAGTAAGGTGACGTTTGAGGAGGAGCCGTGGAAGAATGTGAGCAGCTATGCGAAAGACTTCATCCAGAAACTTCTCAAGAAGGATCCTCAGAAGCGATTGACGGCACAGCAGGTGGGTATCGTCGCCGTCATCATCGTCATCGTCGTCGTTGTTGTCGTTGTTGTTATCGTCGTCGTCAATGTTGTTATCGATGTCGTCGTCGTCGTCGTCGTCGTCGTCGTTGTCGCTGTTGTTGTCGTGAGTATTGTCGTTGTCGTTGCCATCGTCGTCGTTGTCAGTGTTGTTGTTCTGACGCTGACGTTATTTTCTTCACCCAACGTAACCATCCAGACCTCCATCCAGCACTTGTTCTTTTTCGCTGTTGATGGCCGCTCTTGGTGACAAGCGAAAACATAGCATACGCCGTGGTTGTGACTACCTACCGACCAACATCTGTGCATAGAGAAGACGCTTCTTTTTTTTTTGTGACCTTTAGCTGGTACCGAAAAGCCCGCCCGGTGGTCCTCGCTTACCGTCCATCCCCCGCTGCCGTTGTACGGCACTTACGACGTCGACAACAACAACGGCGAATGACGTCCAGGCCCAACATCACCCGTGGCTGACGAAGGCGCGTAGCACCAAGAACAACGCCAAGCTTAGCCCGAAAGTGGTGGAGAACCTGATGCACTTCAAGAACCTCAACCTCATGAAGGTTCGCGCAAGCCGTTTTTTTGGAGTGTGCCGTTGACATGTGTGATTTGTGTAGGTGTAGTCTTGTTGCTTGTTCTGTAGCACCCTGCTTTGTTTTTTAACCGTTGACTGCTGCCGTGTTCATGCAATCCTGTCCTGTTCGCTAGCACCTCGTTTACCGTTGTTGTTAACCGCTGTGTGTTGATGTAATCCTGTCCAGTAGCACCCTGTTCACCGTTGCTGTTGACCGCTGCGGTAGATGTACATGTAATCGTAAAGCTTGTCCCGTAGTAGAACGCCCTGTTTCGGTTTATTTTGACCGATCGGACGTCTGATGGACCGACCACCTTGCCTGAGTTCCTTCTCTAATGGGGTGATGGCTGGTGCCTCGATTTTGGGGTGGCGTTTGTGCCGTCGGTTTCACGTGTTTTTTTTGTGTTTGTTGTATTTCTTGGTGGTTGTCCGTGTGGCTTTTTTTTGCTGTTGGATCCTTACTAGGGTGGCGGGATGGCTGGTGCCTCGCGCATGGGTAGCCAGCGACGGCGATGGAAAGCATTGCAACATGTCCTCCTCATCACGGCTTGGGTTGGTCTAGCACGATGGCGGTAGAAACGTTTCTTTCAGCTGCCGAGACAGACAACGAGCGATGATACACCCATCATCTGCGGCGCCACCAACACTATAATAGTAGCACGAACACGAACGCCTAACCCAACCGAAAAAGAAGCGCCGATTGACGACGTTTGGCAATCTTTTGTTCTCTACCTACCACGGAGAAGCGATTCCGTTGCGCCGATTGACAACCTTGTCCATTGTCTTCTTTTGCGCCTCGACGCTGGCGTGATGTGAACCCTACCTCGCTGCGACAGCGCGTCGCGTTGGGGGTGGTGGCGAGAACACTGGAGGCGTCAGAGATGAGAAATCTGGAGCAGGAGTTCCATAAGGTACGAACAAACGGAATCTTTGGGGGGGTTTTAACCGGATTTCTGGCGGGTTTTTAACGTATGGCGAGATCACTGGAGGCGTCAGAGATGAGAAATCTGGAGCAGGAGTTCCATAGGGTACGAACAAATGGAATCTTCGGGGGGGTTTTGACCGGATTTCTGGCGGGTTTTTAACGTATGGCGAGATCACTGGAGGCGTCAGAGATGAGAAATCTCGAGCAGGAGTTCCATAGGGTACGAACAAATGGAATCTTCGGGGGGGTTTTGACCGGATTTCTGGCGGGTTTTTAACGTATGGCGAGATCACTGGAGGCGTCAGAGATGAGAAATCTCGAGCAGGAGTTCCATAGGGTACGAACAAATGGAATCTTCGGGGGGGTTTTGACCGGATTTCTGGCGGGTTTTTAACGTATGGCGAGATCACTGGAGGCGTCAGAGATGAGAAATCTCGAGCAGGAGTTCCATAGGGTACGAACAAATGGAATCTTCGGGGGGGTTTTGACCGGATTTCTGGCGGGTTTTTAACGTATGGCGAGATCACTGGAGGCGTCAGAGATGAGAAATCTCGAGCAGGAGTTCCATAGGGTACGAACAAATGGAATCTTCGGGGGGGTTTTGACCGGATTTCTGGCGGGTTTTTAACGTATGGCGAGATCACTGGAGGCGTCAGAGATGAGAAATCTCGAGCAGGAGTTCCATAGGGTACGAACAAATGGAATCTTCGGGGGGGTTTTGACCGGATTTCTGGCGGGTTTTTAACGTATGGCGAGATCACTGGAGGCGTCAGAGATGAGAAATCTCGAGCAGGAGTTCCATAGGGTACGAACAAACGGATTTTTCGGGGAGGTTAACCGGATTTTTGGCGGGTTTTTAACCTATGGCGAGATCACTGGAGGCGTCAGAGATGAGAAGTCTCGAGCAGGAGTTCCATAAGGTACGAACAAATGGAATCTTCGGGGGGGTTTTGACCGGATTTCTGGCGGGTTTTTAACGTATGGCGAGATCACTGCAGGCGTCAGAGATGAGAAATCTCGAGCAGGAGTTCCATAAGGTACGAACAAACGGGTTTGACCGGATTTTTGGCGGGTTTTTACCCTATGGCGAGATCACTGGAGGCGTCAGAGATGAGAAATCTTGAGCAGGAGTGCCATGAGGTACGAACAAACGGATTTTTCGGGGGGTTTGACCGGATTTCTGGCGGGTTTTTACCCTATGGCGAGATCACTGGAGGCGTCAGAGATGAGAAATCTCGAGCAGGAGTTCCATAAGGTACGAACAAACGGGTTTGACCGGATTTTTGGCGGGTTTTTACCCTATGGCGAGATCACTGGAGGCGTCAGAGATGAGAAATCTCGAGCAGGAGTTCTATAAGGTACGAACAAACGGTTTGAGTTCCATAAGGTACGAACAAACGGATTTTTTTTGGGGGGTCATCTGGATCTTTGGCGGGTTTTTGTCTAACCTATGTTTAGGTTGGTCTGGAGCCGAGGTCATATTTTTCCTTCGTTGTTTTGTACTTTTCTCTCTCCCTCTGTCGTTCTCTCTCTCTCTCTCTCTGTCTCTCGGTTTGTCTTATCTGTTTGTCTCTCTGTCTCTTTAGCTTTGTCTCTCTCTATACATATGTCTTGTCTCCCTCTCAGTTCCCCCCGTGTGCTCGGATCAGAAGTCGTCGGAGAAGGGTCGTGGCTCTATTTTGTTCTTTTGTGGTCGCTGTCTGTCCTTGTTGTTGGTGCTGCTGCTGTTGCTCGTCTGTGACGTCTCCACCCGTACGCTGCTGGAGGAGGGCGGTGTTTGTGTGCTGTCTGTCCCCCGTTCTACTTGCCGCCTTCTTTTTTTTTTTCGCTCGTGAAATCGTGATAGTATTTCTTGCCTTGTTGGTGTTGATTCTTCGACAATCCCACGGCTACAGCGGTTTGTTGTTCGCATGCGAAAAGATGTGTGTGCACACAAGCCTTATTTTCTCCGGAAACGTCTAATACACGTACCAGGTGGACATCGGATACAGCGGGTTGTTGCTGCCATGTGGTAGAATGTGTGGGCGCTTGATTGACACGAGCTTAATGCATTTTTTCCGAAACGTGTTACAGGCGGACATCGCGAGGAGCGGAGAGATCTCCATCGAGGATTTCCGATCCGTCTTGTTGAGATCAAACCAGTTCCAGCGCAAGGAGGTGGACGAAATCTTCGAGGGGCTGGATATCGGTTCCTCCGGGAGGCTCTCGTACACCGACTTTACGGCCGCCGCCCTCAACAGGTGATCAGTTTGTTGTTGGTGTCGTTGTGTGGTGAACACTGAAGCCGCCCGACACGCTGTTGAGTTGTTCCAGGACCGTCGAATTCGCCCACACCCGACAACGACTGGTATGGCGTTGCCAGGGCTGTATCCTCCCGCAAGCCCAGTTTCAGGAACCGATTGATCACCTTTTGGTCGACGATAGATGAGAAGATGGGCAGAGACGGATGGTTGCTCATTGCTCGCGTGCGCCCGGAGGCGTGCCCCCTCGAGAATCGCCATCACGGGTGTTCCCGCATCACACCACACAGATAAAACATAATGTGTGCTGGAATGCGGGGCGCATCCGCGTTCACGAGATACGCTGCCTCGGGCCCACGCGAGCGACCATTCGTCTCCACCCATCCGATGACGAAGGCGATCATTGAGTTCCTGAAACTTGGTCTGCGGGAGAGGGCACAGCCCTGACCACCGCGACCGCAGTCGTTGTGTGTGGGGCGCGGATGAATCCGGTGCGGTCCTGGGAACAACTCAAAGCCATGTCGGTCGCGTTCCGTGTGCGTCGCAGAGGGCGACCGACGATCCTGGCCTCACCCTCACGAACCTCACCTGATCGAGCAGCTGATGTTTCCATCATGGAAGTGTCTACTGAATTCACATGGCTTGGTGGTGGCGTTTTTGTTGGTAGGATGTTGTGATGCCTTTGTTTGCTTTTGTGGTTCTCTTGTCGAAATTCGACATATTCAAGAGCTACCGCGTTGTTGGGGTCCGCTCGCTCTCGTGTCACCTACCGACTCCATCGCAGCCGCCTTTGTAGTGCGTGACGGGTCAACCTGGCCGGGCATTGGGAACGGTGGTTGCGGTCGGTTGGTAAGCGACACTTGGAAGCACGACCCCCCCGCCCATAACCTTCCCCAACGACGTGCCGATCGTCCACTTAACCCTTCCGTTTCCACGGGAAAAACTTGCGCTATTCTCGTAGGCAACACTTGGACACGCGGCGACTCAAGTACGCGTTCGAGAGGCTGGACCATGACAACAACGGCTACTTGGACTACGAGGTAAGAGAACCGTTCCGTTCCTCTCCGCCACGTACGGACCGGGTGGCGTTTGCGCACTGCTGTCCGAGCAGTCCACGCAGGTCTTTCTAAGTAAGCAAACATGACTGGATAGTGTAATGTCGGCTAAGGTGGGGTTAGGGTTGCTGTCTACGTGCCCCCCCTTGCCCGGCTTCTGTTTTCATAACGAACTTGCTTTCTTTGCGTAGGCAGTCCGTACGCATGATGCAAGGCGGCAGGTATTCCTCGGCTGACTCTGCTGGAAAACGCGCAGGGGGAGGGCGTCTGTTGTCGGTGGAGGCGTCGGTATAGTATGATGCCAGAATATGAGACGGACACGAAATTCATACACACGTGCACCCTCACGGGGTCTCAGATCGTGACGCGTGGTTCGTTTCAGTGGTACTTTGACTGGTGTGTTTTTACTGGTCGGCCGGTTAGCGCGGTCGATGCCAACAATAAACACACGCACGACGTCTGTTGTACTTTATTTTTTTCGCGTGTCGTATCCCCCCGCCGCCTGTCTTGATGTTCTCACAACTGGGAATCAGGACTTGATGATGACAGTCGGGTCGGACCTGAGCACAGAGGACGTACGGACAGCGATAAAGCAATTCGACACGGACAACAGGGGCAAAGTCTCCTTCGAGTGAGTGTTCTTGTATCCGACATCTCTTTCCTGCCACTTACAGTTTCTACCTGACGTACGGGGTCCTTCCTGCTTTGCCCTCTCCATTTACTCACCCGAGGGTCTCGCCTTGGCCATGTACTCGACGGTCTTGCCCTCTCCATTGACCATTAAGAACCTGCCTTCCTCACTTGCCCTACGATTTCGCCATGTCCAATACTCGACGGTTTTTGATTCCTGGTCCGGTATCACGCACGAGAGTATCTCAAGATTTGTTCGTGGTCAAGAGATTCCGTTTCCTTGGCCGTTGATAGAACCATTTTTTGTGTTATTGTTTCTCCAGCGACCCGAAGCGCATCGCACATTTTTCACATGAAAACGGAAAAAAAGCACGTGATACCGACCCTCCCAACATCGCCGTCATACTTACTACCCGCCCCCTCTCTAATCCTTCTACCACTCCTGCCGTTAAGCGACTTTTGCAAGGGTATGCGGTCGACGGGGGGAGCCCTCGACGCTCTGTCGACCGCCCAGCTCACCTCCGGTTACATGGTGGAGAGCATCGCGAAGGGTGAAGGCGCGGCGGCCATCCAGGCGGTGGTCGCAGAGGACTTCTTGCCGCCGTCGCCGCCGGTGTCGGGGGTGCCCGACTCCGCCGAAAAGCTCATTCCGCCGCTCCGACGGCAGCAGCAGCAGCTGCTGCAGCAGCAGCAGTTACTGCAGCAGCAGAAGCAGCAGCAGCAGTTACTGCAGCAGCAGAAGCAGCAGCAGGACGAGCAGCAGCGGGTGGCAGTAGACGGCCGGGTTGCAGGGCGGGCGGTGGAGGCGGAGGCGGCCGGAGATGCGGCGGTTGCTGGGGCGAGGGGAGGAGGGGAGCGCTTCAGCAGCATGGAGCCCGGCGGGCGCAACTCGGTGTCTTCGACGGCGGAGACGGCGGCGTTGAGCCGGCCTCAGTCGCTCGACAGGCAGACCGTCGCGGCCCTCGCGACAGGCGTGGCCAACGACAGCAATGACAGCAGAGGCAGCGGTAGTGCTGTCGCTGCCGCGGCCTCCGACGGGGTCGGCTGTCGGCCGCAGTCGCTGGGCCGGGAGTCGACGCTCGCGATGGCACTAGGCCGCGCCGGCGGCGGGAGCGGGAGCGCGCGTGCGCTGTCCCTCGGCCGGTTACCGTCGGTCATGAGCGGGGAGTCACTAGCCGTGGGGGGAGGGGGGGCGGAGGCAACGGCCCCGGCGCCCCGAAAATGGTCCAAGGAGGTGCCGCCCGGGGGGGGGGCGCGGGCGGAAGCGCCGCTGTCCCCGGGGGGTACCCCCTCGGCCACCGGCGGCGCCGGCGCCGCGGTGGACCTCTGGGGGGAAGGCGTCAAGGGGAGCCTTGCCGGGCGCAGGATGCGGGACTCGATCAGGCTGCGGGGCGGCCTGCTGGGCGGCCTGCCCGTTCCTCTCGGGTCCACTCCCACGGGAGGGGGCGGCGACGGCGGCGGCGGCGGAGGGGGAGGGGGAGGCGGGGGCGGCGGTGCGCTCTGGCACGGCGGTAGCGGCGACCACCAGCAGCCGGGCGCCGCTTCGTCCGCGTCTCCCAACAACGTTGCGCAGGCGGCGGCGGCGGCGGCGGCGGGGACAAGCCCTAGCGTTCTCCCGAACCCCAACTCGGTGGCGGGAAGCTTACCGCCGCCGCACCCACGCGCGGGGGACGTCCTCCTGGGGGGGGTCAGCGGAGCGGTAGGGGTAAGGGTACCATCGCCGCCACCGCGCGATGAAGACGTCGCCGCCTCGGGGACGGCCGGCGGGTCGGCGCGGAGCGGGGGCGGGCCCGTGGAATCGGAGAAGTACAACCGGTCCGCAACCGCCGCCGCTGCCGCCGCTGCGACAACGACGACATCGACGCCGTTCTTGAGGAAGAGGATCGTGCCGACGACGGCTGCGGACCTACCGCCGAAGGACTCGACGGCGGGAGAGGTCGACCTCGGGTGGGGCGCCGAAGGTGCGCCGGCGGACCTTGCCCCGCCCGGAAGCAGCGTGGGCGACGAGGGCTCGAGCGGCAGCAGCGGAGCGGCGATGAGGAGCCCGAAGCTGTNGGGGGGGGGGGGGGGGGGGGGGGGGGGGGGGGGGGGGGGGGGGGGGGGGGGGGGGGGCGGCGGCAGGGGGGGCGGGCAGCGGCGGCGGCATGTACGGCGCTCGACGTTGTTTTGCACGCCCGGTGCGCCGAGAGAGAGACGGGCAGGCGGCGGGAGCGGGGGGGGCAGGAGAGGGTCCGAGTCGGCGGCCGGGAGAACGGGGAGCGGCGGCGGCGGTGTCGTCGACGACGACGACGTGTACCGAAATTACGACAGCAGCGTGGAGGCGGACGATGGCCCCGGCGGCATCCAGAGCCGAAGACAAACGGGGATGTTTTGCATACCGGGGGACGTTGCAGGTACGGTTGAGAAGGACAGGATTGTGTTTTTTTTTATGTTTGTTTCTCATTGCTGTGCAAGCGGCCTTGGAAAACGCACGGGTTGCATGTAGAAACCGATGCACACGAAATGTAGAATATTCTGCGCAGGTATGAGACTCTATAGCTTGCATATTTCGAAACCCAGTGAAGATCGCTCGAAAGTGGGTTGTGTATGTTTTTTTTTTTTTTTTGCACACTCGCGCCCGGTTCGCTTTTTTTTTTTTACGTGGCTTGTTTTCTTCTGTGTTTCCGCTTCTTTTTTTTTTTTCTCATTCATCGGAAGCCTTAGGCTCACCCCTTTGCACCGCCGCCACCCCCGTGTAAGTGGCGTCATCGTGAATCTCGTTGCTGGTTTTTCTGCCGGTTCATTTGTTTTTGGCTTTCCAACAGCGATCCACAACTCTGCAAGAACGCGCCCGGAAGTGCGTATTGCCGTTGATGCATGTTGTCTCGACGTTGAAAAAAAATCCACTGTTCATTCTGTTTCCTCATGCTGTGGGTCCTCTTTGTTTTTCGCAGGGCAAACCGCGCCTTTCTGGGCGAAATGGATGGACGCCATCTTCCGGGGAAACCCGGGGTAGGGAGAGCGGGCGCGGGGTAATCGCTCGCTTACCCCGGCGTGCCGCTTGTAGCTAGTTGCCGCGAGAGGGCGAATAACCTGGCGATCTTGCTTGTTTGCCGCCCCTTGCCTGTTGTTCCTCGGCGGAGCGAGAGAGATTGGTGTGATGCTGTTGCGCATATGTGCGCGGCTTGTAGAGAGAGGGGGCGTGGGGGCGCGGCCATTATTCCTCTGGTGGCTTCTAATGTTGTCGTTTTCTTCTGCTGTTGTTGCCATTGAGAGGGCAGCCGTCGGGGGGGGGGGGGGAATCATGTTACGCTTTTTTTTCCCCTTCCCCTACAATTTAGTCCCCCTGTTTTCGTGTCCGGCGGCGTGGGTCGCGGGACAATTTTGGCGTTTTTGGTTGTAGAAAATGTGTTCTGTTTTTGTGTTCGGAGGGTGCGTATCTTTTATGCGGCGAGACATGTGTTTGTGTTCTCCCCAGCAGTATTTATTCGAACGTGGTGGATTGGATCATTTTGTCCCGATTTTTTCTTCTTGTGGCAGGCCGGCTTGCAGCCCGCCGCCAACGCCTTACGCGCGCCGTAATCCATATTGCCTTTTGGAAAACCAAAGTGATATTAATATATATGTGTTATATATATATTCTCTCCTTGGAAGTCGAGCGGCCGGTGTGTGATGCAGAGCGGACGGCGGATGTTTTGGTCTGCATTTGTCGGTAGGTTTTCACGCCTTTTTCTTAAGAGGGCATTTCTGCTTGATTCTGTTGCGACGATGAGACCGAGCGGGCGAACATTTGCCACTCTTCCCCCCCCCGTTATACTTTCGTGCAGGTTATTTGGTTTTGGTTTCTTTTGTTTCGTTTGTTTGTTAGTTTTGTTCTTCAGGGGTCTTGCTGTGGCCTTCTTCGTTTTCCTCGCCCTGTTTTTCTTTACTTTTTCCTTCTGTCCGTCCGTGTGCATGCATGCATGTGGCGCACTACTGTGTAAAGAGAGGGGGTGACCTCACTTGCCTGCTCGAAGCAAGAGTTTCGGTCGTTGTGGTCGGATGGGATGGGTGGGGTGATCCCACAAGTCACGCTTCTCCGATCTTTGTGTCGAAATTCCGAGCGTCTCCCTCGTTTTTTTGCCATTTTTTCCGAGATATCGGGTTAATTCTCAGATGTCTCGGGAAGAAATTTCCAGGAAATTTCGGTCAGTCTCTCAGGCACATCCTATCGTCGTATATTAACTTATATCTTAAGGGGGGGTGTTCACTTGTGTCGCTCCGTTGCGTTGTGTGTTCCGCGTGTTTGGTACTATATCGATTTGAGAGTTTCAATCTACCCGGATGGTTGGTGCTTGTTGGCTACAACCGCAACACCCGATAAATATGTGCTACGCATTTCGATCTTCTTGTATATGTTGCGCCCGGGGCTTGAGATGCTTCTTTCAGCTCTCCTCTATTACTCCTTCTTCCCGTTCTTGTTTACGATGGACCCCTTGTGGCAGTTTCCGTGCAGGCAAGGAGGGGGTGGGAGGTTGTTGACGGGTGTCCCTTGTCGTGGTCGCAAGCTGAACTCGACTATTATAGTTTAAAAAGCACAAATGGTTTGACTATTTGTCGCAACATCTTTAGGCCGGGATCAAGGCCAAATGCTCTTCACGGACGCACGGGCTGACACACCATACAACACGGAAGGCACACGGTATGCCTGGCACACCCGTCTTGTTTCGTTCTCCATATTTTCCCAAGGCGCGCCTCCTGAGTGGGCTCATGAGAGCAAAAACAGTGCTTGAAGTATTGCAGTATCATCTAGGGCGTGACGCAAGATGAAAATAAAGCATTAGTTGGTGTGAGTCAGCTGCCAGCTGCTATGATATCAGTGACGTTTCCCAAGCTCGGAACAGCTCACACAGCTGATGACGTGTTTTTCACTCGAAGAGCGCAACGAGCAAAGCATATAACGTACTTCGTATGAAAGTGATCATGGGGCTGGATTGTTTTCTCGGGTGGGAGCAACAGAGTGGCTGTCGCCCGCCGCAGGTTGCAATTTGTTTAGCATCGTGTGCGGAGCGACCGCTACAGCCTCTGATTGAGTGATAATTTGTACGGTTCTCCTTTGCTCGATGATGTGTCGCCGGCGACGTCTGACTGTCTGGGGCCTGAAGCAGTTGTTTTTTGGGGGTTGGAATAGCTTTTGCGTCTATGTTAGTCTCTCTTGGCCTCTGCCTGATATGTGCCATCACCTCTTGGATATTTCATAGCTTGTCCCACTTTGGGTAGTCGTCCTGTGATCACGGAAGGGGTCCGCGCCAATTGGACGGGTATCAGAAGGTACCGAGCAGAAACCGGAACGGTTTTTAACTTGGAGAGCAGAAGAAAAACAACGATGCCGCCCACCTCCCATCCGTTAGCATACGGTGCTTTCCGAGAACCTTGCCAACGAATCACCCGACACCCGGACTAACGTATTGGCGTTTGGCGTGTACCTATTTCCACGATAAAGTGGTAATTTTCAATGACCCGATTTTGGTTGTCCCTCCATAACTTTTGACTAAGAGCGAGTAAAACAAAAAGAAAAATAGCTTCGGAACGCCCGCGGCAAGGCGCAAAAGAGTAGCGAGTCGCCAAAAATAAAGGAAGAAAAGAGAAAAAAAAAGCAGATGCTCGCGGCGGGTCTCGAACCCACGAAATTAGCCCTAAATAGAGCAACTTTTCCCCCATAAATGTTGCTAATCCTTTTTTTTTTTTCGCACCAAACCACCCACACGTGCACAGGAACGCCCTCAAACACTATGCAATTGCCTCTACCGCACCTTAGCGTACATACATCACAAAAATTGGCCGTTTTCAACAAAAATGTTCCATTTTTGTACAACATTCCCACCAGAAACACGGAAAAAAACTGAACAAATACAGCTCAATGAACAAGAATGCGCCATCGACTCTACGGCCTCCATTCCTTCGGGGTCGGGCGCCTGTGCGACTTGTACTTCTTGTACGTCTTCTTGCCCTCAGACCCTTGCACACGCGTCTCGCGGTACACGAGGGCGTGTGTGTACGCCTTCTTGCAATAGCCCTGGACTACTGAAACAGCCTGTCTATCCCTCTCTGGTCTAAAACTCAGCGGCACGTTCTTGCGCAAGCATTCCAACGAAAATTTGCAGTTCTTTCGAGTCCAGTCCTTCGCTCGGCCCAAAACAAGCTCGATGGGGTTACACTCGCAGTGATACTTAGGAAGCATGAGACAGGCCCCCCCGTGGCGCTGCATCAACAGCACCAGACTAGAATCAACTTCCTTGAAGTCCTTCTGCTCTCCCAAAACGTGCTCCATGCTCTTGCTGAGGTCCTGCTTTTCGCCCGAGCCCCCCGTCTTACTCATGCCTTTGACCAGGAGCCCCCTGTCCCACAAAATCTGCCGCATTCCGTTCAACTTTCCGACATATTGCGCCTGCTTGAGATGCGGGGAGTGGAAGGGGGGATCGTCCCCCCTCCGAAACACCAAGTGCTGTACCGTGCCGGCTGGGAGGTTCGGGGTATCTTCGAGGATGGTCACGGGGTCCATCGGCGCAAGCTCTTCTCCGTTCCTCACACCACCGACACCCAAGTTCATTCTCTTCACCGACGGTGCGCCGACCTCCATGCAGTCATGACAGGACGACCAGTCGAACAGGCCTACAGGCTTGTGCTCAGGGTAGAGAACTGTGAACATGTCGAGCACGTCTGACATGTGGTCCAGCATCCTGATCCCGGTCCAGTATTCCTCCTTGTTCTTGCCGTACTCGAAGAGGTGGTAGGACCAGTACTGTCCATGCTCGTCTTCATGAAGCATGTCGATGGGGCGGAACTTCTCCACCTTCACGTTTTCCCCCCGTCGCTTCGCGGCAGCTGAGGCGGCGCATCGTTTCCTGCGGTTGCCCTCCGCGTCCTGGATCTGTGCCCGCGACGCCGAGAAGAAGCCAACGTTGTGGATTATCGTCCCCGACACCATGATCCCCTGGCCTTGTGACTGCTTCACGAGCACATGCTGGCCGTCCCGATACCACGCAAGCCTCTGGTCGTCGTTGGCTGCAAATACAAACAAGAAACCGACAATTTAGGGGCGGCAGATGTGGCGCTGTCAACATGTGTGATT
>CACKRE030002703.1:53826-65318 GCA_902602495.3 Ectocarpus sp. CCAP 1310/34 | reverse complement strand
CCCCCCCCCCTCTATATTTCACGTGGAACGCTCAACATCCTCGCGAAGGCGGTCGAAAAACTGCTGTCTGCTCAAGGTGGATTCATGATGGACAAGGAAGGGAGAAAACCGCCCGATCGCCTCTCGCTGCCATGGGGGGTGGTGGTTTCCGCGCTCTTTGCGGTAAGACTACCACTCGCTTCGGTTTTCGTGTTGCTTTTTGGCAGGCTGCAGCAGAGGGTGTGATCCTGCTTCGAGAGATCTGTCACACGATTTTGCCCAGTTTTCTCTAGAGCTGTGAGGGCGCGCAAAGGGGAAAAAAGCAATTCGACCTCAGAGATAAGTTCTTATACCAAGCCTACCTATGCTGTACCAGTGCAGAGTAGGCCATGATCAATCGTCGCCACCGATCAACCATCAGACTAGGCGGTAGATTTGAACTGATTTGGTTTTGGCTTATTATGTATATGATGACGGCATACCTCCACTACAGTAGATACTTCATCTGCTGTTGCGAGTACTGTAGGCCATGGTAACGGTCGGTATGGTTGAGCATGGAAACGGCGCCACGTAAAAAAAACGACTGATAAAAGGGTGATGATGCCCTCGTGCGACTTGGCGTCCACAAATGAGGCGTGCTTCTCTTGCACCCGTATATTTCCAACCGTAGTTTTCGTCAGCAGCAGCAGCAGCAGCAGCAGCAGCCGTCACCGTCCATCGCGTTTGACAAGATCAAAGGCCCAGATTTTTCTGTCTCGAGACGGACCACAGGCCATGCGAGCGACTTCACCTCCGGAGCCAAGCGAGGACAGAAAAGCACGCGCCAGGCATATACATCATGTGGTACTAGGCAGAGGCTGTTAACCGTTGCGCTGCTACTATTACTGGGTCGTTGTCTCTCAATGGTATGAAACTGCTCCACAGCCGGCCTTGAAACCGACAACGCCTGACACATGCACATACACACGCGTAGAAGAGTGAAGTACCGGCGGTTTCTCCAACGTCAAATTCATCCCACTCGCCGCGTAATTCCGGGTCCGAGCCTTGAACTTCCCAGAAAAGCGCCGCTCGTGCCGGCAAGCACAAAAATATATATATATATATTGTGATCGGCCGGCGTTCAATCGCCCCCCATCATGTAACAGTTGAATCACAAACACTTTGTAAATTGTAAAATCAGAACAGCAACAGGAGCAGAGAGCACCAGCACAGATAACCGTTCCCTAGCGGACGGAAGTCGGCGCCCGAAGCCGCCAGCGATAATATTCCTTTGTCTCCCCCTCCCGCCCGCACCAAGAAAGGAGCACACGATCTGTGGGGGAAAAAATTCTCGCGCAGCGCAGCCTGAACGGTCGCTACTGCTGTACCGAACCGAGCATTCGGCCATCATCGCTGCCTCCAGGGTACCATACATTAGGCATGCCCACAGAGAAGGGGCAATGACATGGGGTTGGGTTGGCTTGTCGATAGTGCCACAGGAAAAAAGAAAAGTCCTGCAACAGGTTCATGCATGCCTACAGCCCGGAAACCCCACACCGGAAATTGGTCCACGGAAAAAGACACACTCCAAGACATTTTCAACGTGCTTTTAGAAGGACCCGGGGACCGGTCAAAGACGATGCTACCAAAGTGGCCGCTGTAACTGCAGCACCTCCGCCAAAGCGAGCTCCTATCCTAGCCACGGCCAGAAATTAAATAATGCCGCCTTCCCTCGCAGCCTCCACCCCGCCTTCTCTCGGTGTTTCATTCGGGCGTCGGAAAGGAAGCCCGTCACAAGGAAAAAGCACCACCAAAAAATTATCCCAGCTCAACAACATGGGCATGAAGGCAGACATGCGTTGTGCTTCCCCCCCATCCCACGGAACTCGAACGATAGAGAAACGACACTTGAAAGCTCTGACGCTGCCACACACACACCCTCAGCAAAACATCGAGCGCGAATATATTTAAAAAGACAACAACGCGTATAGTCTCACTGCTGTCGATCCTCCTGATTTCTGATTCTGTTGCACCCCACTCCTCAGCGAACGCCATCCTGCTACTGCTGCTGCTGCTCCGCCCCCCACCCGAAAGTCTCAACACGATAATGAAACATTACAAATATCTCCCTGCTGTTGTGATCAAAACAAAACAATAACACCAAACTACACAGCGTAAACGTTCTGTCTGCCACCTCCGTCCAAAACAGACACAACAACAAAACAACAGACGGAGGGCAAGAGCGAAGCGCCCTAAACTAATGCTATGACGACGATGACGACGACCCCGCCGCCCCGCCGCGCCCCTGCGGTCCCCCGCCCCCTGCGCGGCCTTGCTGATTACTTCCGCTGCTCCCTCCCCGACCCTGCGGCTGCTGGCTGGCCCCGCCCTTCTGCGGCTGGCCAGTCCCCCCCTTCTGTGGTTGGCCGCCACCTCCCTTCTGAGGCTGGCCACCCCCACACCTTTGATGCTGGCCACCCCCCCCCTTGTGAGGTTGGCCACCCCCCCCTCTTTGCGGCTGGCCACCGCCTCCTTTCTGCGGTTGGCTACCCCCCCCCTTTTGCGGCTGCCCACCCCCTCCCCTGCCCCCCCCGCCCTTCTGAAGCTGCTGCCCCCCCCGCCCCTGCGGCTGACTACTGGCGCCCCCTCGGCCCTGGGGCTGGCTACCCTTCTTGCCTGCCCCTCGGTGCTGCTGATGCGGTCCCCCGGCCGCCCCAGCGACGCTCCCATAGGCACCGCAAACGGAGGATCGACCGGCGTCTAGCCGTTTCGGTTCGCCCGCCCTGCTGACGAGGACACCGCCGCTGCTGCTGCGCCCTACCGCTACTTTTCTCTCCTCCACCACCTTCTCCTCCTCCTCCTCCTCCTCGCTGCTATCTCCTTCTTGTGCCTGGAGAATGGCTTGCTCCGCCCGGAACATGGCCTTCCACTGCTTGTAGTGGTTGGTCTTCTTCCACATGTAGTAGAACTCTACCACGTCCGCCACCGTCTTCCCATCTATCTCCTCCGCCACCTTGTGGAACACCTGTCGGCGGACGTTGCCACAGAGAGCAAAACACACGCGAGGACTTGAGGACACACAAAAAAAAAAAATCGGTGCAATTGAGGGCACGCAGGAGCAGCGGAATCAAGGCCAAGCCAAGGAAGGCAAGCGCGCAGTGCTTTGGGCTGGGGTTGCTTCGGCACACAGAACGGTTTTTGCTAAATGGAGGTTATCGTGTCTGGAGCGTTGCAAAGCCGTTATCTTTAAACGACCGCATACCGTACGTGACGTAAGCTTCCACACCCCCTGCACCGACTTTCAAAACCAGCACCAAGAACCGCGATCCATGACGATATATCGGTTTACACGGGGCCAACACCCCCCCCCAGCACATATCCGTGTTTTCCTACTTGAGAATGTGGACAACAACGATTGTTCAAAACGCTGGATTTGTGTTCGTGCGAACATGCCACTATCGCATCGTTTAGTGTCCGTTCTTGTCGTGGAGAGAGAACCAGTTGAAAAGTTCGTCTATATAGTAGGGAAAGAGACGCCTACCCGTTGATAGAGAAGATAAACTTGGCCTAATTTTTCCGTGGGTGACACGAGATATCACACCGCCCGGCCGGAGACTTGAACTTTCCATTATCCCACGATGAAGAGGATGCCAAAATCAAACGGTTTGTTTTTGAAAGGCTCTCGATGAGACGGTTCCAACGCAGCCATTGTTGGCACC
Source organism: Ectocarpus sp. CCAP 1310/34 (assembly GCA_902602495.3). Taxonomy (NCBI): domain Eukaryota; class Phaeophyceae; order Ectocarpales; family Ectocarpaceae; genus Ectocarpus; species Ectocarpus sp. CCAP 1310/34. The sequence goes on along the minus strand of CACKRE030002703.1, from coordinate 61,641 downwards.
GCCACGCTGTTTGCTGTTACACCTCGATATTTGAATATCTGCCCGAGGCGTGTGATATCTTGCATCATATTACGGATGGTAAACACGCATGGAGCCAAACACGTTTGCGCAAATTACGTCATGAGGCGACAAGACGCGCACACACGATGCATGGCTACAACAGCATTAGACAGCAGTCGGTGAAATCCTTTCAGCAGAGCTCCAGCAAGACCGCATAGCATGCCGACATCAGATGCGCCGGATACTCTCGTCGCGCCGCCGTCCCACAAAAACCGTCTGTTGCCAACCATCGCAAGAACCAAGTCTCTTGACCCCAAGGAGAGAGCACGAAACCACCGACAATAAAAACACGCACAACGACAGAGTCGTCGTCCCCCCTCTTGCCAAAACGCCATCCACTAAACTCACCTTCCCGTGAACGCTAATCGCCCCCTCGAACAGCGCAACGTCGTGCGGGCTCCACCTCTCGATCACTGTCGGCCGCCGTATCCCCGCCTTGATCATGCCCAGGGTCGTCGGCCGCTCCATCGGGAACCGCCCCTCCACCGAGTTGTACCCGAATGGCCCGGTTCTCACGTGCCCGTACATGATCTTCCCGCATATGTTTGTGTAGTCCTCCACCATGCGGTGCGTCCGCCACCGCATCTCCTTCGGCTTGTTGCTCGGCCCCTTCGACGCGTGGTAGTCCTCCAAGAGCGAGGCCCCTTTTCGCCGCCCCCGCCCTCTGCCTCTTCCCCTGCCTCTTCCCCTCCCGGAAACCCCTCCACGCCCGCCGCCGCCTCGCCCTCCTACCGAGACGCTGCCGTTACCGCTACTCCCGCTCGCCCCAGAACTGCTGCCGCCGCCGCCGCCGCCGCCGCCCCCACCTGCGCTGTTGTCTTTAGTGCTTTGTCGGCTGCGCTTCTTCGCCGGCGGCATGCTTGATGCTCCTGCCCCTCCCCCGCCGCCATTCCCTCTGCTGCTGCTTCCGCTGCTGCTTCTGCCGCCGCCACCAAGCGCTATAGAGGAAGACACGGAGACGGCGGGCGTCGTTGCCGCGGCCGCGGACACGAGAAGAGAGCGACCGTTGAGAGATGCTGCTGATTTCGGGGAGGATGGTCCTCCCGGCGCCGCTTGTTCGGGGCCGCCGCTGTCCGTGCGGCGGCGAGAGCGGGGCGGCGGCGCGTCCACTGCGTGATCGGAGTCCCCGCTCGTTGGAGTTGCCACGCGGGAACGGCGACGTCGCTTGGTGGCCTTACCATCGACGCTGCTACCTTCTTCGATCCTGAGCAGGGCCTCGCCGTCCGCCGATCTTGGCGAGGACGGCTCGGAAGAGGAGGAGCTCGTGGTGGGAGACGCACGCCCCCTTTGCTGCTGCTGAACAGCAATAGGCACCGGCGGCGTTGTGCCCGTGTTGGCTTTGGCGATTGTCTTGGTGTTGGCGTTGGTCGGTGTCGAGCTGCGGCTCGTCGAGCGCACCGCAGCAGCACTGGAAGGAGCCGCGGCGCCAGCGCTTGGTGGACTCTTGGCGCCCTTGGAGCCATCCGCCGGCACCGGCTTGGATGCAAGCACACGCGGCAAGCGTTTCTTGGTCCCGTCCGACCCGACTACCTCGAGCCCGTCGCTAGCGACTCCATTGCGACCCGAAAAAGGCAGCACCCCCGCGTGGCTCTTGCCTTCTCCGGCAGCAGCAGCAGCAGCGGCAGGAGCGGCGGCAGGAGCAGAGCCGCGGACAAGCGGCGGTGGCGTCTTTGCCCTGGTCTTACCGTTAGTGGCGGGCACAGCCGCAGCCGGGACGACCCTTGCTGCTAGAGGGCTCTTGGGTTTTCCAGGCGGCTTGGCAGCGTTTTCTTGCTGCGGCGAGATCATCATCTTGTTGCTGGTCGAGCTGGTTTTCGTGCTGCTGCAGCTGCTGGTGTTGCCGTCCTTCCTGGTGTCGATTGTACCCCCGACAACTCGCGGGCTTTTCTTGTCGCCCGCGGGTGCCGGCGATTTGGTCGTGCCAGCGTGGGACGGCTCCGCCGCCGCCAATCCGTTCGCTAACCCCCTCGGCTTCCTGCCCGCCCCCCCTCCGTTGCTACTGCTTGTTGTTGCTCCTCCTCCCAATTCAGCCTTTCCTTTTCCCGATTCTGTAGTCTTGCCTCGCCCCGAGCTTACGCCGTCAACGTCCATATAGTCCCCTGGCGGCGTCGGCGAACGGTCTACATCTGCTGATGATGGCGCTAGTGCTTTGCGGTCGCTAGACGTCGGCGTTGCCGTCCGAGGGGAAGTTGTTGTTGTCGTTGTCTTTTTGGCTGCTGATGATGATGATGAAGATGTTGTTGGGTGAGGAGAGCGTCGCGCCAAGTCCTGCTGCTGAACCTTGGACGACTCGGCGACTGGCGCCGCCACCTCCTTGATATCGGCCACCTTCATGTCCGTGGGATCGTCTCCGTTGGAATCCATCGCCTCCGTCCGCCGTTCGCCGTGCACAGCAGAGCCAGCGGTGCTCACGAACCGCTGTAGGGCTCTTGGTGCCGCCTCGCTCTCCTGCGGCCCGTCTCTCTCTCAAAAATCTCGTGTGCAAAATTCACGCTCTTACAAGGAGTATCAACTACCGCGCGGATACGACCTTGCTGATCTGGGTACGAACGCTCAGCGGAGGCACCAAGCGGCGGGAGCGCCCACGTATGATGATTTGGCTTCCGCAACCAGATCCTCTTCAGGTATATGCTTGGGTGTGCTCCACTCGCGCGTAGCTGTAGCAGAGTGCACGTGGTGTGGGCGGCCGGGTCATGGCACGGGGCACCGCAGATTAAACTATCGTATCGGGGTATGTACCCTGGTTCTCCGACATATATTCTCCTTTGAGACGTGTAGGTGGCGAACTTTGATCATGATGAGCAAGGACAACCGTGGCGCCCTTCAACGTACGTACTGTTATTGACGCACGCATGCTTTCAGCATACACGAGATGCTCTGCAAAGTTACAAACGTACCATCGTGTGATTTCGAATGCAAGATCCACGTAACCTAATCAAGATTTCAAAAAGCCAATGAATGGGCACTGCGGGGTGCCCCATTCTAGTCCGCGATTCCCCTTCCCGTTGGCTGCTCGGCTCTCCCCGTTGCCGATCCATGCATCACTCCGTTTCAGGTCTCTCTTCACTCCCTTTCGTGCGCTCTCCGCCACGCACGCTTCTGCAGCAAGGATGAAGGGCAGTGCCGTAGACGCTTCGGCGATCGTCGGGCAAGCAGAGGGCCCGTTCGCCGTATCGTACACGCGAAGAGATCTCATCATCTATGCCCTTGGGATAGGAGCGGAGACAAGGAGATTTGTCGATGAGAACGACGTCGCGTTCGGCGCGTTTCCGACCTACCCTCTGGTCTTGCCCTACAAGGGGACCTCCTCGGACATTGTTCCTTTTCCTGGTGAGGCGGATTGCATGGGTGCTGTCTTGTACGCAGCAATTTCAACCCCTTTTCGAATAGCATGTGTAGCGGGTGAAAGATGCCAAAAACCGCGGAGAGATGCTGTGAAAAAACGTTTTGAAAACATTTCCTGGTTCCCTTTTTCCACAATGAGCACGCACATTTACCACTGCGCTTCTTCTACCGCGTGATTTATGCCCTTATTCTTAGTGGAGCACACTCTTTGAGCACAAGAAAAAATTGCGCATAGTACCGTACGAATCGGAGCGTTGGAGTGGTTCGGTGAGTTGGCACCACAGCAGGTGTATGTATGTAGTGCGACAATAGAGACATGAAGAACGAGGATTACAAGTTTCAAGTAATTTTTTGAAGTACTAAAAAAACTTTAAATAGGTAAAAGTGGGAGCATTTTCGGACCGGGATTCGGAGAGATCGCGAGGAAACGTGTGCCCTCGAAAGTGACTCCGGCAATTATTTGAGCTGCCACAGATAGAGACGACTTTGTGTAATACACGCAACATCAGCGGCGCTTTCGGGGGTCTACTGCTGGTGTATTGACGCAATCGAGGCGGACTTCGTTTTTTCATTTTGTCGTCTGTAATCGACAGCTGCCATTGTTGTCAGCTTCTCACCACAGCACAGAGTTGAAACACGGGATGAAGTACCTACCGTAACACACCTGTACTGGCGGCGGTAGGGAACGCACTAGCTGGACAGCCCATTGGAACTCCAGCAGGCTGCACCGTACGGCCCACTGCCGCAAACAAACTCGTTTGTAGTGACGTGATGGCCTTGAAACAATGTAGCGAGAGCTGTCTCCCGTCGCTTATAGTATGGTTTGCTTGACACAAAGAGACGCTTCTATGTATCCCATCTGACTGGCGGCGAGCTACCGGTCACCCTCGCAACCGGCCTGTTAATCCTCGCGCTGTTTTTCTCCGCCTCATCCTCATCAACGCGGTGATGTCTGACACATGACAAAGGTATACACAGTCGAGTGCCCTCCCATGTCCCAAACGCTTTCACCCGCACGATCACGCGGGCACCCGCACTGTTCAATGTATTACCCGCCTGGATTATTCCTATTCCATGTATGCCAGCCGATTTCACCGACACTCTTAAGAGGACACCCGACTGTACCACATATCGGCCGGTCGAAGCAGCAACTCCTTTCTCTCACGCAAGTATAGCCGCGAGAGATGGGGCGCCAGAGCTACCATCGAGGCTAACGCTAGCCCCAAGTCAGACAACCGCACAGCAGTGTCGCGTTGCATTGTGCATGACTTGTCCTTACTCGCTTAATAGGGTGTTGCCAAATCTATGTTCTCACACTCTCCCACCCCATCTATGACTCGCTGGCAACTCGTTCCCGTTGTATTATTTTGTTTCCGGGCACCATCGTTTCTAAAACATCACTCGACAGGACAGGCCAAACGTTGTTTTTGCTCCCTCAAGCGCTCCGTGGTGTCGTGAACACTGGGGCTATCCTGCACTACGACCAGTCAATCGACGTTCTTGAGCCGCTGGAGCCCAGAGGAGCGGAACTTGAGAGTTGGTGCGTGTGTCGCTGTCGCTGTCGCTGCTATTGTTGAGATAGTGTTGCAGGTATGTTGCTATTTCCATTGCCATTGTTTGGAGTGCCGTCGTTTGTTGATGATGCTCGTGCAACGTCCTCGTGGCCTGAACCCACTGAACGATACGCTTGTTTTTCAGTGAATAACCATCGGAGGAGGACCGACAGGCCAACGACACGGTAGGATAATTCGCTGGCATATGTTTCGAGGTCCTCGCATTGAGCTTTGATGTAGTCGCGTATGCCGAAGGAGAAACACATGCAGAGGTGGTGTGAAGCAGATAATCGCCCCCAAGAAATGTCCGAAGTTGTAGCTGGGCGTGAACCGTCTTAATAGGCTCGCTTGCAGACCCCTGCTCATTTCTCGGGCACAGGTGGTCTATCAGCACTTGAAACCTCTCTTCTCCGAAAGGGATGCGTGCGTGATCATGTGTCACATCACAAAGGCAAGCTGTTGATTTGCTACATCGCGGTCGCCTCCGCCGCACGCCGTGAAATTACCCCGCTTTTTTCGTTTCAATATCTAATTGTTTTGTTCGTTGATACGCAACAGTTCGGTGGTGTTGGGGGTTTACCGACGGAGAGGAGGCGTGCTGCTGCGAACCAAGACCACGCTGAAGGACAGGAGTGGGCGGACATTGACGGAGACGACTCAGGGCACGTTCATGCGAGGCCTCGAGGTGTGTTTTGTTGTATCTGCTGCTGCTGTGGTTGTCGTTTTCGTTTTCGTCTTCGCTGTTGTTGTTACTGTCGTCGTCGTTGTTGTGTGGTTCTTGGTGAAATATTCATGTTTGTGTTGTGGCCTAGTCTCGTTCCGTTTATGGATTCATGTCACACAATAGACATCAACCAAGCTTATGTACAACTTTTTGACGTGTTTCCCCGTGTGCTGCTTTAAGCAGACCCCAGAAAAAGACGATGATAAGGAGGCTGCGGTTCATCTCATCATCCTTGGACATCCGTCGTTGTTTGTGTCGTGTTAACCTGCTGTTCAAATTCTCGTCTCGCGGTCGTGGCGTGCGAGGCAGCCGCTGAAAACACACTGACGGTGTCGACCCAAGCAAGCACTCGTGTTTGCACTACCAGCTGTCACGACCAAAGTCGCTTCGCGTCGACACGAAATGCTGATAGTAGCGTTAGTGAGGGCCGCCACCATGTTGGGGTCGAAGCATCTGTTGCAGTTTCGACCCCCAACATGATGGCGGCCCTCACTATCGTTAGTATCAGCATTTCGTGTCGACCAAGCATCTCCCATGCTGGTCATAAGAGCTGAACGAGGCGTGCCGACGCGAAGCGGCTTTGATTACAGTTTGGCACGCTGTAGGGGTGGCACATGAATAGAACGTTTGAACAAGGGGGCGAATGGAGATACAACCACCTGGACTATGGCATTCACAGCGAGTACGGTCCCGTACCCCGAACAGCTTGTGCTCGCCGAAAATACCGGCACTATACCGGGCATTGGCACTATCCAACCGGCATTAAACAGGGAGCCTCCTCTATACCACGACACTACATATTGTTACATAGATTGCGCAAGACACCACGCCCCCTGGACCCAATGTCAAACCTGTGTTGTCGAGCCTGTTAGCCACAGGAGAGATATCGCTGTGTGCTGCTAGGGGAACCATGGAAATACGAGTTGTTCCCCCTACCTATGAATTCATTCATCACAGTGCTAGTCCACCACGGACTCTTCATCTGAGGCACAGATGGATTTGTTTGGTTATTTCTAAAAAGAAGTACAAAATATTACGTCGGTTGTTGTAGCGTTCCGCGAGGAGGAGGAGGATGCCGACATCAAGAGATGCATTTTCGGAAAGCTCTCAGCGAGACAGCTGCAACGCCGCCATTTTCGGGCACCGTCACTAACTTGTTTTTCCAGCCAAGTAATCGAGCTTTGAAAATCGAGCCAGGGGGTTCGCTATCTTGCGTCACCAACGGCAATCATTTTCCCGGCCGTACATGGCCGAGCGCACTCCCACCTCGTTGTGCTTCCTGCTGCGTGCCAGGTGGTCCAGGGTGGCATGTAGCCTTCACCAACTGTCACGACCAAAGTCGCTTCGCGTCGGCACACCTCATTCATCTCCAATGACAAGCATTGGGGATGCTTCGTTGAGACCAAATGCTAAACAATAACGATAGTGAGGGCCGCCACCATGTTGGAGTCGAAGGTGCAACAAATGCAGCCATCTGTTGCGGTTTCGACCCCATGATCGTGGCGGCCCTCATCATCGTTATTATCAGCGCTTCGTGTCGACCAAGCATCTCCAATGCGCGTCATTGAACGAGGCGTGCCGACGCGAAGCGGTTTTGATGAAAAGTTCTGGCACTTTGCAAGGGTGGCACCTAAATAAAACATTTGAAAAAGACACAGAATAAAAGTCGAGGATGAATAGAGATACAAGCCCTTGGACTATGGCATTCACAGCGAGTACGGTCCCGCACCCCGAACAGCTTGGTAGATTGGTGCGCAGTATGTGTAGTGGTAGTGCATGGGGTACAATTCCCGCCGTGGGTTTACCCCGTGAGGCAACATTGTCAACCACGTTTTGGTTCGGTTTTGGAGATACCCGCCCCCCCAACAGCAGGTAGACAGGGGGAGCACGCAGATCCCAGAGCTGCACATAAGTGCGATAGATATAGGTTCGACCGACCACTTCCTCATATGGGCAAACATCGACCGATCCAGAAAGATCAAGAGTAAGAAACAGAGGAAAGTGTTCCGATGGAAGGTAGAGCGTTTGGGAGACGATGGGACACGGGATGAATTCCAGAAGGGGCTGGCTGGTAGTGTAGAATCCTTCAGGAAACTGCTGAGAAGCGTCGAAGACGGACAGGTAGACGTACAG
>CACKRE030002703.1:11863-34141 GCA_902602495.3 Ectocarpus sp. CCAP 1310/34 | reverse complement strand
ATTCGCCAGAAAGACCCCCCCCTTCGCTACAACCCATGTCTAAGCAAACGCTTGTCGAGGAGCGAGGGGAAGAAGGGAGAGTGTTTCATACTCCACGACAATACGACGGAGCAAACACCCATCGAAACCAACTTTTCGTTGCATCGTGTCGCGGGTCCACACGTCCGCACTATAAATCCAAGTGATCTCGTCACACCGGTCAAGCAATTTCGGCCAATCGAACTTCGAGGGCAGTAAAGCTGGCCACCAGGAAACGAACGGCACGTAGATACATACGCATACATATTGTCGACCCTCTTCCTGTGAGAAAATGTCGTGTTGACGAACTTGTGCTGGCGCACTGCAAACCATGTACGTATCAGTTGGTAGATAGGACATCATTTTCTCTAAACACGTACCTCCGCTCATGCTCCCGTTGTTGCAAGAGGTGTGCGTTCTGCAGCTGCAAAACGTTGTTCCTCGTTCGCTCCTGCCACAACAAACTAAGCCTCGCCTTTGCGCCATCCCCCGCACCCCTGAAGCGCACGGCGGGAAAGGGTGATACAATGAAGAAACAAAATTGTTAGGGTTACGACACATTGTACGTGAAAAAGGTGTGGCACCAAGAGAGAACACGCAACACACATGGGTGTATCCGCAGTGGGTGTCACATCGAGAGACACGTGAAACCTGAAACCTGGGACGAGACTCGTCTCTTTTTAGAAAGTAAACATAACCTCACAGAAAGACTACCCGTTCGAGATATAACCTCAGTCGAAAGGGATGTGGTGAAGTCTTTTCAGTAAGTGGATTGAAACCAACTGGAGACTTGGCTTATTTTGAGTTTGTGTAAGCCTAACATTGAGTTATCAGTAATGCCAGTTGGAACTAAGAACAAAAGCATCTGTATAGGCGGATACATAATATGTGGAATGTGGCCTTCACAGGGAACATGGCGCAGTGTCGTTTGACAACTTGCTGTTTTTAGAAAGTACATCGCTGCCGTTTTAGGCGACTTGAAGACTACAACAGTATGTACAGCTGTAGGACTGTTGTACATGTACACGCACCACAAAAAAAATGTTTTTTTTTAATTTCAAAAGTTGCAGTTGTACTACTATCTGCTGTAGATTTGAGTTCTCTTTTCTCTTGCTGTTATTGTAGCGCCCAGTGTGCCATGGCGCCCAGGGTGTGCGAAGGACACACCAAGGATACATCAGCAGCAGTCTACGTGTACAGGCGTGCACATGTCTCCTTGTCAACGGAGGACTCCTATACATGCCGCGGAGGTTCATATCATGTTCGACATTATTACAGCAGAGGGTCGATTTTCAAAGCGTGCCTTGTCTTGCTGCGAAATGCATCGTACGTCGTCGCGTTATACCGAACACGTATCGGTCGCTGTTGGCACCCCTCCCCACCTGAGTTACTTTCAGCAGTCATATGCAAAAGCATGAACTGAACAACTAGCGTATGCCACAACAGCTCAACAGCACGAACAGACCGGCAGAAGCAAGGAAGCACACAGATGACACATGGCAGCAGGGGCCAGGCGCGTGGCTGCTTGGGGCGAGGGGGGGGGTGGCGTCTTGAACATGGAAAAAACAGGCATACAATGGCATGTAACACTTCTTCCACAACAATGGGATTAGAAATGACTCACCATACCCCTTTCTTCCCTCGTTGCCTCCTAGTGAGGTGTCCACGCCGGCCTGCAAGTCCGAAGTACGACTTGCATACGGCTCGGTAAGTATCCGCGTTCCCGTATGTTTCCAACGCGTCTCTGCTTGTGAGTATCAGGCACACCAGGTCCGGCGGGGAGAAATAAGTCGCCAAGCATAGGTGCATGAAGGCGACATTGTTCCAGCCGGTCATGCAGTTATACTCTCTTCTCGGTGTAGCACACTACTCTCCTTCCTACTGCTGTACACCGACACACACAGCAGTGGTGAGTGCCCGGAGTGCCCGCGAGGTCCTTTGGCGAGGCCCCGCAGATTGTAGGGTTTCAAGTTTCAAGGCGCCTGAACCCCCTGAAATTTTCTGAAACGGTTTTGCGGCGGGTTACCTGCCTCTTCGCGTGTATTCGTCTCTGCGTCGCTCGTCTTTTCTCGATGGTTGTTGTTGTTGTTGTCGTCACATGGTGGTGGTGGTTGGTCATTGTTCGATATTCTCGCTCTGCCCCTCCTCCGCTGTCTGTTTGCCCTACATATGTAGAGGTGTTGTCACTTTGATTGGGCGACCGCTCCGATTTGGGGAGGACAATGAAGAAGAACGATAAATAGGACCCTGGCGCGTAGGGCGCACATCATGTAATCGATCGCTGCTTCTGCAAGGGACGACAAAGCTTCAGGAGCAATTTCAAAAAGCTTGGTGGGGTGGAAACATGTCGGTTCCCACCCTTGGCACGAAAGCGTTGTTCTTGCCCAACCGCAAGGGCACGCTGAAGAGAGACAATAATCGTCGAGCAAAGGTAAACCAGGCGGCTTGCGTACAGTACTTGTTTTTCTGTTTCGTCAACATGACCCGGACATTGGGGCAAGGCCTTGGGGTTGTGTGGACATGTGGACCAGCACCGCGGTTGTTCCTGTCGACGGCAGTACGAACAAATTGCACCAGAAACATGTACAGGGCTTCTGTACCCTTCGGTTCGAAATCGCATCTGATGCGTGTTCCCTGCTAGCGTACACCAACAACCATGCATGCCTTCACATCACCAGAACGTAGACCGGGGTGCCTTTGCTACGTGGTCACATGCCTTGCGAGGGCTGCGTTCGTTCGCTTGTTCACAACCCTACGATTTTGTTATGTTGGACCTGACCTCAAGTCCTGCTCTCGGCTTGGTGCTGGAAAAAAATCAAACGCTCTGTGAACACTTTACGCGTTCTCTGCACGTCATCTTGAAAAGAGTAACAATGTTCGTCGCACCAAACCCCATGCGCATAGCCACGTGCTTACCTTCCAAAGAAGGAGTGGAATTTCTTGATCGCAATTGCTGCTTCTAGACATACCACAATTGAACTGCAGTTGCCTGTTGCATAGTTGCGCGCCTTCTTTGCGAATCAGCTCGTGCCCAAACGGCTTCTCGTTGTGTCGCACCGACCTTGTGTGACCTAAGGCGCATCGCATGGCGCTGCAATCCGTGAGGGGGGACGTGGATACACGGGAACCTGCGAGTATGAAATTTTCCCGGGGGCAACTGGTGGACATGAAGAAACTGCAGCAAGAGGTGAGGGATGAGTAAGTACACTACATCTATAGAGTATACATCAGAGCGATTCGGTAATGAGTGTATCCTTTCGCGAAGTATGGGATCGAACGGTCACGCCCTAATAAGTGAGGGCGGTACAAGAACGCCGTCACAACGCTACACCAGATATCTTCGAGTCATAATCATCCTTCGCGTTCCCGTTGACAAAACAGACAAGAAGAAACGACACAAGGCTACACATCGTGGTATCCTATAGCTGCACGGTACGTGATACTGTGGAAAATTAGCCATGTCCTGCCTAGCTTTGTTGGGATAAAACCACGTACTGGTATGGTTTTGGCACTCTCCTCGTGTCAATGCGCGCGTATGGAGAGCATTGACCTCATTGCATGCGTCCGTTACACCCTGGTTGATGGGGAAGTGTTGGCAGTGAAACCTTTCTTCGGTCAGCGGGACAGTGCGGTCAATACTGATACTAATGTTATGTGCTTATCGCTATGTCGTTGCCTTCCTTGGTGTTCAGGCTGCACGGGCGGAGCACGTCGAGAAGTGCAACCGCAAGTTGGTGGACAAAATGATGATGATCATGCAGGTCAGCAGCAGTGACATTTACTTGGGATTTGATTTGTTGTTCCTTCCGTGCGAACCGCATGTGATGATTTCAAGAAATGCGGCTTGATTTGTTTTAGCCCAAAGATTCCACGCTGATTGGGGGGTTGCATGTGAGAGCTGGCGGTTTACGATGTCAAATGAGGCAGTCGGTACTTAGTGATGCACAAGGCGTTGGTTCTTCAGAAGACCCTCGAGTTGGTCTCCTTTGCGAGTCCCGTCAGTTCCGTGCTAGCTATCGATGGCGAGCTTCACGCAGTTCTGTTAGTACACTGCCGTCATATGCACAATGCGGGTGCGACGCTGTCGACGCCGTTTTACGCACTGGAATCTACATCTTCATCGAGCTCAACAGAACAAAAAACGTCCCAAGCACGCACCATTGGTGGCAAGAAGCGTACTCATTCACATGAACGAAATTCGGCACTCCGTCAGTCCCGAATATGGACAGAGACCACGCATAACAAAGCATGATTACCTCGCCCGTGATCTCTCTTGACAGGGGCTCTGCGGCACGATAGTCTCCGAGCAGACGTTTCCGGACTTCAACCCAGGCACGCTGAACTATCGCATTCGGCAGCGCGAGCTGGTGCGCATCGACCGCGACAATCTGGCCCTGATGCACCGCCTCGAGACCGCGTCCTCGGGATACAACAAGGCGCTCGTCAAGCCCAAGTATTTTCAACAGCCGCACATGGGGTTGTTTCCGAGGTGCGCTTTACACCTTCTGTGTTTGCTTGAGGGGAATTGACATACTGGAATATCCCGCGTGTTTAGGCACAAAATGGGGTGCACGTTTCTTACGGTTTTTGGCCTGCGTCCGCCTGTGCGCCGTCTTGTTGACCCTGGTCTGTACTCGTAGAAGGGTCTCCTCCAACGAAGCTTTTGTGTTCGAACCGTCGAGGGCGTGCCCTTGGTTGCATGAACGTCTAGTGCTTCTGCTGCTGCTGCTGTCGTCGAACACATGTTCTCAAAAACAGCAAACACAACCACAATTACCAACCTTTAATACACATCCACAGCAGTGAACAATAGCAGCAGTACCATTGAAGCCTCGGATTCGCTTATGCAATCGAAAACAAATCCTTCATCACATCAGGTCCGAGCAGAGCGTAAAATCGATGGGAAGCAAGTCTCGAAAGCGAACACGGCCGGGAGGGCCACCAACCGCGCCTTCGTGCTGTAGCGAGGGAAGGGCACCCTCTCCGTCGTTTCGTGTGGGGTGTGGCGGCAATGGTGGTGGCCGCAGCGATGACGGAGGGCTGGGATGGGGGGCTAGCATAACCTCGACGTTGACTGAACCTTCCTCGTTTCCCACCACCACCCTAGGAAAATTCCACGACGCTTCTTCCCCCGCCCCCGTGCGGGAAAACAGCGGGGAATGGAGGGAGAGCGGCGCGGACGCGCAAGCTTCAGAGGTGCGACATTTTACTATGCAGTAGATATCTCTTTGATACATATCAGGGATGTAAGGAAAGGGTGCGCGACGCACGGGCTGTGTAGGTGAGCTTCCACGCAACTGTTACTCAGGCGTTGTTAGGCCGCCCTGACGGAGGATGAGACGGGAGCGGCAATTCCGACCCTTTGCGGCATACATCACCACCTATCCTCACCGTCGTGTTGTAGCCCCCATGCCTAATGCTTTCGTCCTTCTTTGCGGAGCCCCGGTCATGGCCCGGGGTCAGACACGGAAAACGTTGCCAATTGTCTGCAGTGTTTCCCATTCTGTTCACTCGGAACTCCATGTTCACATCCATGCGGTACGAAGCCACGAGCAATCTGTCGATTTGTCGGGTCAAAGGGATGTTGAAGTATAAGGGCGTGCCGCTTTCTTACAATGCCCCGAAGCTGTAGGCAATATATGAGACCACTACAGGCGGGAATGAAGTTGATTGTGCTGCTACTACTGTTTTGGTGCACGACAAAAGGCGTACGAGTCTACCAGGTATCTTCACACCCCGCACTAGCCTACCCGATGGCAGAGGTGTAGGGTAGTGACGGGGGCTGAAACGCCAGGTTACCCACGGCCAGATACCGCTACCGCCTCCTTAAGATATGTGTGCGGGCATATAGCACCAGCCCACATGACGCCTGCGGGTCAGCGCACCTCTGATTTCCTTCCTGTGTTGTTCGTGATGCAGCTAAGAATCGATGAACCCGGTGACCTTGGCGGTGGTGACGGCGGCGGCCGCGGCAGCGTTGATGGTGGGTCCGTACACCCGGCGACCGGGTTCGCCCGAACACCCCACCCTCCCTCGATATCCTCACGAGCTACTTGCGGCAGGTACGGTTTGATACGACGCGGGGTAAGCGGGGGGCGATACTATTGGCGGGGCATTGTACTGCAACAAGAAGATCCAAGCACTAGCAACGTTTGGGCGCCGACGCTCTTCCTTGGTTGAACAATGCGGAAAGGGTGGCTGATGGCGACTGAGCATAAACATGCTAATTCGTGGAAACGCAGTAATCTAGACAAGAAAAGCGCAAGGCTGATATTGATTTAGTACAACGGCAACCCGAACCCGAACCCGACTTGCGTCATAGTTTGTGACCACGGAGCTCGTCACTCAACGGTTGAGTTGAATTAGGAAATACAACTGCGAAGAGGCCCGAACGATTTTGAAGGTGAAGGAAGCAGCAGCAGCATTTCGAATGAAAACGGCGGCTTATTGATGGACAATAGCAGCAACATCATTCGCACCGATTCGTTCGTTTTCATTTGATCCGCCCTTTCCGTTTTCCAAAGCCTCTCGGGCAAGGCTTCCTCGAAGTTGAGAAACTGCCGGCGGTTGGCGAGGCCCACTGCGGCCAAGCCGGGCGCCACGGTGTTTCAAGGGGGAGTCCGAATCGGCGACGACTACGCCATTGTGATAGTCACGTGAGTTTCGTCCCTGCCGCCTCATCACGTAAAGGGAGATATGCGGTGGGATAACAGAAGTGTCGGATCGTAGGGGTAAAGGTCGTAGTAGTCATAGCTGTCTTCTGATATCTGGTTCCGTCTGCTCTGTACCTTGTAACGTCGGTTCTGGTTCAACCGACGCAGATGCTTTCCGTGGTCACAGCTGAACGACCCAAACAGAACGTACATGGAAGTATGGATGGAAACGTGGAACCAGTGTGTGCCCACCGTTGCTTTGTGTGCCAATGTGTGCCCACCACTTCATTTTACGTGATAAGGTTCTCGACAATGTCGAATACCCTACAACCGAAAATATTGAGAAAAACCTCAAAGGCTCGAAACTGAACCCGCAGCTTCCAACCGAACAGCTGGATCGGATTGAAGGGAGGCTCCGGCTCGCACAGTATCCTGAGCGATCGCCACAGAGTTCCCCAGTTTCCGATGCCTAGACTATGCCAAGACGCCACAATACATGTACGGGATGGTGGGGATAGGAAGCACGCAACGACCATTGCTATTGTCTAATGTTGTGGTTGTTCTGTTGGCTTGCAGAAGAACCAAAACCTAAGCGATAGCCAACTTTTGCGCTCGGGAGGGTATCACGAGTGGTCGTCTGAGCTGGGAAGCAGATTGCAGGATATCCGGGGGGAGATCTGTAGTTCTACTCCGCCTTCGAATATCGTTCAGCATCTTGGGGTATTTACAACATATCACCATGGACACGGAGAGGGGTATGGGTGTGGCATCAAGGAGGGTGTGCGGTTTCTTATGACGGTACTAAATTTCAAGAGCAGTCATTGCTCCTTCATTTGCTTCTTCTGGGTGAAACGGCAACACCATCAACAAAAGCATCAACAAAAGCAACAACGAAAACCCAATCCTGCCGTCACCCATACCCCCCCTGTCCCTTGCGCACACACAACGAGCAGCCGGGCGACCGAAGGCTTTGGAGACAACGGCACCCAGGGTTTCCGCATCAAGGCATACTTCCCCCTGTCCGTCTCGGTTTACACGCTGGGGGTCTCGGGCGAGCACCTCCCCGTCTTCACGGCTGGCAGTCACACCGGTTTGAACCGCCACGTATCACGTGCACGCGTTGTGTTTTACCACGCCATTTTTTTGCCCTCGGCGCTTTCGTTGGACGCGTTGTTGTGGGAAGTTTCGTGATTTCTCTTGCGGTGTGTTGCCGTTTTCAGTTCCGCGCGACTGTTTTGGCTCGGGTACTCTGGATAGCAGCAACGCACGGTACGGGCTACCCTCATGTACACGGGGCAATAATTACCGCCAGCACGTGGATTTAATGTTTGAGAAGGAACCTCCCACTCCTTCTTCCGCGCTTACCGCACGCCCCCCTCAGCGGTGAGACGCCTGTTCCAGACCGGCGACAAGTCGAGGGGGAAGTGGGAGGGAGTGCTCGCTTGTCTAGAGCTGAGACCGTCGACCGACGTTGCCGGCATGTGAGCAGCAGAGGTTAACAAGAATGGCGATGGCAACAAGAGTCCAGCTCCACAAGAGACGAAAAACAGTCTTTCGAATCATGTGCAGCCTTCCAAACCTCTTAATAATATTTGACTTCAACCAGAGAACGAAAGGGCGAGAGAGTGCGCTGGCCTACCTCAATGACGCAAAAACTTGTGCAGGTAAAAACCGCCACCTGAGTATCTCTATTTAGCGTCCTTACCCCCCGTGCCCCCGGTCTTCTCGTCTCCCAATCAGGCGGAAGTCCGTCGAATCAGCGAAGTCCGCAGCGGGACCAACACCAGCCCCCTCAGCAACGGCGACGGAGACGAGGCCACCCGCAGTGGCAGTACCCGCACCAGCGGTGGCCGGGGTACCATCGGGAGGGATGGACGGTACCGAGGAACGGGTAGGGGGGCCATCCGTAGGAACGGCAGGGGCGGCGGCGGCGGCGGCGACGACGACGGTGCCCATGGCGGTGGGAGTCGAGATGGTGTTGGTGCCCCCAGAGGACGCCCCGGTGCTCGTTGTTCAGAGGCTGGTCAGGGGGTGGCTGTTGCGGCAACAATACCAGTCGCTCAAGGTATGGCTCTTTTTGCCGGAGATTGAGCCGATTTTTTGCCCCGGTTTCCTCATCTGAGCTCTTTCGTGCCCTTCGAAAAGAGCCTCCCGGTTAAGGAGCACTAAGGGAGAAAATTGAACGGTTGACACCTCCGGCCGCCCTGAAGGCTAGAGAATACAGAACCAGAACCGGAACCGGAACCGGCCGTTCTATCCCGGCCACCGCTGGACTTCTCTGTGCGATTCTCGGTTGCAATCATCTCCCCTCGATCCACGCCACTAAGGACATCACGAAGGTACTCCTTATGTCGAATCGTTCATGAGCTCACCAGAAAAAAAGCTGCCCGTTGTGTCTGTCTGCGGATCTTCAGACGTTCTCTCCGATGGACCCAAAACGTGTCCACCACTTCGCTTCCGGACTGCTGACGGGATTCACGGCACCTACGCGTGTTGTTGTCTGTTCCCTCTTCCAATCCTACACTGTCCAACGAAAAATCTTTCTTGCAGCGGTCAGTCATAGTGATCCAAGCGGCCATCAGGGGCTGGAAGTACCGGGTGGCGAAGCGGAAGCACGAGGCGGCGACGAAGATAGCGGCTGTATCGCGGGGGAAACGGTGCCGTAACAGGGTCAAGCGGGAGCAGGCTGCACGGGGGATCCAGGTATGCAATTAGACAACTGACCACAAGGGAAACATCGAAACCAAAGTAGTAGTAGATGCAGCTGAACGATCGTTGGGAAGACCCAGGCGCTCAGTCTTGTGCTGCTGTTGTCATGTTTTGACCCCCTCCCCCCCTCGCAAATGAAACGAAAAACATATGACCCCGAAAAAGCGAAACTCGTAAGTGGTGCGTGATCATTTAAACACAATATCTCCATCTAACGAAGGCGTGTGTCCGTGGTACTCTTCGCCTACACCGAATGAGATTTTCCGTGGTATCGGTCAACGACATTTTCAGTTTCCGAGAAGAGATACGTGCGTGGTTTGGGGAGCGTGCGACCTCTATGAAGGAGATTGCCGGACGAAACAATTTACCATAACCTCGCTAATGCCCCCCCCGGCATGATGTGACTCCCACCCGCTGCACGTAGTGTAGACAAGAACGTCCTTTCACCCCTTGCCCCCCTCACGACAACACCAGCAACAAGATTCTCGTGTGGCTAGTCGAAAAGATCGAAGTTGAGGATCTTGTCTCCCCCCGTCACCAACTACTCCATCCTTGTTGTCGCCGCTACTTGCGGATTCGTTTTTCCAGAAGCGAACACGCTCGTGGCTGAGGAAGCGCAATGTTGAGAAGGAAAGGGCAGCGAAGCAGATCCAAGCTGCCGTCAAGCGCCGGCGCAAGCGCCTCGGGCGGGACATGCGCCACGTAGTCCAGAAGGAAGAATCGGTGAGAACCACATCATCAGTAGCGCCACCACTACAATATGAAACGGAACAACGACTTGTGTCCTTTCTGGATTCCAATACTTGTGCTTGTCGCACATCCCAACCACGCAGTTCTACAAAGCATCATCCTGAACACGTTTGCCACGTGCCTCATTCTTCTCCCCTGATGTATACTCCCAAAACGGCAGTAGAGGTCGTTGCAAGCGAGCGGCAGGCTGGGTGAGACGGCGGCCTCTCGCGCGAACGTTTTCATATTTCAGTGTCTTGCCTGTCAACCAATTATGATCTGGTTTCCTGTGCGCCGGAAAGGACTTTGTATCCGCGCCGAGAAGGAAGAGCCGGGCAGAGAAACTCACCGTGGTGGACGTAGTAAAACCACGCCCCTTTCCCGCGTTTGACTGCCCGTCCAACTTCCGCAAACGCGAACGATGTCGAAGCTGAGTGGTAGATTTGGCGAGACTCTTGACGAAATGTCTGCCATGCTTTTGTATACCGAGGTTTTTATCAGGTTCATACAGTTGATAGAATACCCACTTTCAGAGTATGTCCGGAGTAGATGATCGTGCTACCTTCCATGGTATAACCATTCCCGTCCATTGCTCTACCCCGGTCTTTCCCCCACCCCGCAATGACGCCAGTCCTTTCTCGTGGAGGCATCCTCCCCTGCAACAACACCAACAGCAAAGACGCCGCATGGCGGCGTGGTCGGTGCGCCTGGCCAAGGTCGCGGCCACAAGCAACCACGACGGTCACCTAGATTCGCCGCGACCCCGACCGGCAGAAACAACAGCAGCAGTGGTGGGCGACAAAAAGCTCTTGGTGGTGGTGATGTGGACGATGCTGGTATCGGGTGTAGTGTTGGTACAGGCGGTGGCGAAAGAGGTGCTGGCGAACGCAAAAGCAAAAATATCGCTTCTGTCAGACACGGCGCCGGTGTTGAGGGGAGCGCGGGCAAGTCCGGGTCTCAGGTCTCTGGCGTCGGTGCCTCGCGTCGTGACCGTGGAGGCGGAGCGAGTGGCAAGAATAACCGCAGCAACGGTGACAACAGCAGCGGCAGCAGCAGCACCAACAACAACAGCAACAACGCAAGACCTGCAGGTGGTGGCGATAGGAATAAAGGGAAAGTTGGAGGTGGGGCGCCCACAGCGTCGGGAACGATGACAAGCACGCCTCCACGGAACCAGAGACCCAAGCCACCCGACCCCAAGGATTTCACGAGGTATGGGATGTGCGTGTTCGCTGTCATGCGTAGCCGTCGCCTTTCGCGGAGGTGCGGGGGGAGATCGGCGGGGTGGTGTTTTTGCTTTTTTTTTTTTGGCTTGACTTCAAAGGAGCGCTCACAGCACTAGTGCCGTTTACCCCAACCCATGGTCACGCAGAAGAGCCCCTCTCTACCCTCCCCTCCTGCGGTACTTTGCCTTCGATTTTTAATGCGAGAAGCGTTCAGCACTCTCTTCCCTCTGTGTACACACGAACTAGCGCTATCCACTAGGCCAGGAGCGGAAGCGAGAGAAAAATCACTTTGCAAGAAAAGCTCGCTTACGCCGGGATTGTAACCCCTGACCTGACCTCTAGGAGTTTTCGAGGTTACCAACTAGACCACCGGGGCGACCTTGCCGCCAATCCGTTTCGAGACGGAAACTTGTACCGGAGCGGCGCTCGCGGTTGGAGTATCTGCTTACCATTCTCAAAATAGGCGGTTTGTTCTCACCATCGGTTTTGGTCTTCGGTGTTTGGGGTATGGCTTTGTCGTTCCAATCGTTTTTCCCCGTCGGGCTCCAAAACACAAGCACGACCCACAGCTTGATGCCTTCTGGGAGAACCAGACCCACCCCTTCTTCTGCCCAATGTTTGGTGAAGGAAAGGAAATGCTCCAGTTTGTTGTATCGGATGTCCCATGTGTTGCTAAATTCTTTTCACGTTTTTCATTCCCGAAAGAGAAAGACAGGGAGGGGCGGGGCGGGAAACATGACAATAAAGCTACCCCTGATTTGAAATGGCAACCTTCAGCAGTACCAGCAACGTCTCACCCCTTTTCAACCACGTCTCCTCCAGGTCTCCGTATAGCCGTCCGAGGGGAGGATGGGTCAGAGGTGGCGGCGGAGGAGGAGCAAGAGGAACACCGGTCACTAACGGCAAAGTCCCGTCGCGTCACGCTGCGGCCGACCGCCTGCGACCGGCGGCACCACCTCGACCATCGGACGCCCCCGGCAGCCCCAGGCCCAGGGGGCATCTAACTTCAGGAGGTGCTCAAAGCGAAGGCGTTTCTGTGGCTTCACCGCCGCTGCCGAAGTCAGCAAGAGCCGCTCCGGAGGTTGCGGGGGCTTGGCCGTCGGGGGGTGCGGGGACAAGGACGGCAAATGCGGCGGCGAAAGCTGCAGCAGCAACGCCGACAACAAATGCTGCGGGCGGGACTCCAAACCCTGGTCCTGCCGCGGACGCTGTTGCCGTTGGCGAGAAGAAGGGATTGGCAGCAGCAGCACTAGCACCAAGAGCAGTCGGCAGCGATCAGAAGGATTTGGAGCTCCTCTCCGAAGTCGTATCACAGGAAGTAGGCGTCAGCACAGACAAACCCGCCAACACGAACAACAACGGCAACGGCGTCGCAGCAAACCGTCAACAACGTTCGTCGTCGATCCCTTGGGTTGAAGAAGCCGCCACCGGGAAACACTATCGACCTCCACCACCGACGACAGCAACGAAGGAAGCGGCAGGAGAAGTTCAAGCCCTCGCCGGAGACGATACAACTCCCAGAAGCGCGGACAGAAGACCATTTGTCGAATCTCCTAATACGGGACAAACCAGCAACAACATCACCAACAAAGAATACAGGAGGGAGGCGGTGGTAGCGGATGGTGGGGGCAACACCGACGGCAAGTACAACAGCCAAAGCAGCAGTGACCGGAACCGTCGGACGTCGTCGATATCGTGGGCGGAAGACATCGCTGAGAGAATCACAAACGGTGTACAATCAGAACCGTTACCGCTAGAATTAGTGGATTCGGCGGTCGATAACAACTCAGCGGAGGCGACCTTGCGTGCGGGCAGTAGCAAAGGCAAAGACAAAAGCCAAGATGACAATGACCGGAACCGCCGGACGTTGTCGGTATCGTGGGCGGAAGACATCGTCAAGGGGAACGGAGGAAGCGCACGACAACAACCTGCGCCACAAGAGTTGTTGGTAGTTGACAACAACAAGACGGAGCTGGCGCAAGCTGGTGGAAGCAGCAACGGTCACGACGACGGGAACCGGAACCGTCGGACGTCGTCGGTATCGTGTGCAGAAGAAGTTGTCGAGGGAAAAGGGGGAAGGACACAAGCTCCGTCATCGGAACAAGGCCACACGGGGCCGGTGGCTGGCAACAACACGACGGAGATTAAGCCACCTGGGGGCAGCAGTAGCGGGCAGGACAACCTCGACCAGAACCGCCGGACGTCGTCGGTGTCGTGGGCGGAAGACATTGTCGAGGAGAATGGGGGAAGCGCACGACAACAACCTTCGCAACAAGAATTGTTGGCGGTTGACAACAACAAGCTGGGCGCGGCTTCATCTGCGGGTAACAGCAAGGGTCAAGAAGACAATGACCAGAACCGCCGGACGTCGGTGTCGTGGGCGGAAAACATTATTGAGGGGAAGGGGGGAAGCACACAACCACACCCATCGGTTCGAGACGGCACGGAGGTGGTGGTCGACAACAACAACAGCGACCCGAACCGTCGGACGTCGTCTGTATCGTGGGCAGAAGAAATCGTCGAGGGAAAGGGGAGAAGGACACCACAGCAGCAATCACCTTCGTAAACACGTATAGAGTCGGTGATTGACAACAACAAGACAGAGGCGGCTTCATCTGGGGGTAACAGCACTGCCCAAGATAGCAGTGACCAGCACCGCCGGACATCGTCGGTATCGTGGGCGGAAGACATCGTCGCCGAGAAGGAGAACGGCACGCGACAACGTCTATCGCCACAAGAGAACACGGAGTCGGCAATTGACAACAACAGGGCGGAGGCGGGTTCATCTGGGGGCAGCAGCAGCGAGCAAGATAGCCGTGACCAGAACCGCCGGATATCATCGGTATCGTGGGCGGAAGACATCGTCGCCGAGAAGGAGAACAGTGGGGCAATATCATAGCGGCCACAATGAGGATCTGGCCGAAGGTATACCTCGCACCCATCAAGGGTACCGTTCAATTCCCAAACTCGCCGAGGGTTGCGCTTGTATTGCCCGCTCGGTGTCGCAAAAGATAGGGCGGGAGGCGAAGGCGGACGAGGGCGGTGTAGGAACGGTATCAATGACAACCGTTTTGAACATGCGTCGTTAAGGAATTCGGGTGTGACGCTCGCAGCGCGAGGAAAAGTGGTGTCATGTAGTTTTTTTTTGTGTCATGCAGTGTGGGTACGGAAATGTCCTCTTGTGGGGTACGGGGTGAGTATTTCAGCAAGGCCAAGCAAGTCCCGTCAGTCATTGATTGACATCCATTCGGATTGCTGCGACGTGAACAGTAGGACCAGGCACGTATGCATACAACAGACACAGAACAACACGGTCGTGCACGTGCAATCGAAAGAGAGAACCCTTGGTTAGGTGATGTTGCGGGGCACCTGCGTGAAACACGCTGTAGTACAAGTACGCCATTGTTCCATACAGGGGGCACTACAAAAAATGGTGCGGCCACGTGGGGGAGGGTATAGGGGGGTAAACTAGACAAAATGGTGAGGGAGGGAGCGAGGTGATATACACCTACAAGCGTACGTTAGGCTTGGGGGTTCAACTTCAAGCCGCGGAACATGTTCCTACGCCTACCTGACTTGCACCTGGACCCAAAGCACGTACAGATGGGGGGGGTGGTGGAAAGTGGGTAGTATATAAAAGGATAACAACTGTTATGAGGCTTGGAGTTCGTGTCTCAGAGTGTCGGTGTTGAAGAGTGTCGTTCGGGGGTTGGACGTGGTGAGAATATCCAAAACTGATACCGTTTACCGGCAACTTCATTCACCATGGACGTTCCGTACGTTTACTCTGTTCGCTCGTGCTGTTGAACTCGACCTTTCTGTCTTCTCTCTTCGCTGCAGAGCTCCGATCCGGCGTCACATGTGTACCTTCGTTCACTTTCGAACACGTATGCTTGAGGCGTCAGCCAGCCTGCTGCCCTTACATCGCCAACAACCGAAAGGTAGACAGACGCCATGGTCTTGCAAAAGAAAATATAAGGCTGTTTCTCATCAAGACGCCACCCTCCGTATCTACACCGCTAGAGACAATAATACAAGCCAGCGCCCCGCCATCACCTCGGCCTGGGAAAGTAAACACACATTTGCCACTTCATTTTTCTCAGCTCCAGTACGAGGCACTCTTGTCTTGAGCCTCAAGAGGGGGCACTGAACAGCAGTGAGTCCTAGGACCAATTACAACATGAACATACAAGCTAGCAAGACCCAACAGCCGAGCTACAACCACGCATGCCTACAACATCAAATGCCACTAATACATGCCATCAACAGACCTCGACCCACACGAAACTACTTACAACGAAGACAGACTTTCTCTCTCTCTTCTCTCTTCTCTCTCTCCGTCCCTGCTTCTTCATGCATATACTAGACGTGAGTGCTGTGCCATCTCAACGCCACGTACACCGTGAGCAGCAACGCTTGGAAGAGATATTACCTCGTTTCCGACAAGAGGCTCTTTCCTCTGAGATCCCGTCCGATCTCGTCTGCATTCACCCAACCCACTCGAGAGCGCATGTTTGCCTGCGCAACACCGACAACAGCAACAGTATGAAAAAAAACAATCAAACGAACCATCACAACATAAAAAAACGACCTTCACGTGACTTCAGCGACAGTCGTCAGGCTACTCTGCTACTACATAATACCTCTTCTTCTCAGCGAAGGCAAATAGAAGTACCATGGTTCTTCGCGCAGCCCGTCCAAGCGTCGAATCCCGCCCTGAATGATTGAAACATACCATTATCTTACTTTTCTCGTCGGTCTTTCTCGTCCTCGTGGCCCCGTACCGCAACGGCGTTGTTCTCTTGTGCGCCTGCTAGCTCGACGCTAACGCTATGACCACCAATGTCGTCGTGCAAAACAACCAAAGCCGTTCCGGCCGCAACACTTCCGAAAACCAACAGACCAACTCATCCTTTTTCAATCCGTCACGTGATGTGTGCACTTTTTGCACAGCGATGATGTGACACTGATGAAATTAATTGACCGTGTTATATACAAAGGACCGCGCGAGCAACTTTCTTCTTTGGGAATCTCGTCATCCATCCACGCGGCGAGGACATATGTACAGCAAGGCTTGTGAGGCCGGCAGCGGCAAAGGCAGCCACGTAGATGTGACCTGCTCGTAACCCCCCCCACAACATTATTTACATTCCTACGCACGCGAATACCCACGCCGCCTTCTATTTACATATCCTTTCTTCTTCTTCTCAAGACGGCTCGCGTGCCACAACACACCCACACATCTTCGACCTCGATGCCGAAGTTCAGCGGATATTCCGCCCTCCGCCCCCCGACAAGCTGTCGATATCATGATGCCGCAGGCCCAAGGTGAATTTAGAACACACGCAAGCACGCTTGGGGGGAGCGGAGGCGGCGGAGTACAGATCATCTTCCCCCCTGCGCCCCAAAACATGCCAAACACCAACTCCTTCCCGTTGGTTCTCCTCCGCCCTCCTCTGCTGATGTCCGCCAGGCTACTACTGTACGGCCGTGCTCGCTGAACAACGCTATCATCAAAACTAAAAGACGAATAGACGCTTTTTGGCACGTCCAGTCTCCCGAGTCCAAACACAATCGACAACGGGGAAGCACTCGGGTGTCTAAAAAGAAGACACATCCGTCCTTCGAATAAATGCTGTTCCTCCTCTCCAAAAGGACCTTAGTTTGGCTACACCCCATAAAACATGCTTCCGGTTGTATTCCGGAAACCCGCTGACAACGCCGCCGCCAAAACAACCATAATACCTAAAATATGTACAAACTCTTCATGTGGAATATGTGCGTTATCGGCCTAGGACCGAGCCCTTATCGGCACCACCTCGAGGGGAGGGGGGCCAATGCTTAACGCTTCGTCATAGCCTTGGTTCTTCTGCCGCTCATTCATCGCAACTCCCTCTCCCCGCACGGAGGACGGAGTTGTCATGACCCTCGTTTACCCCGCGGGGTTGGCGGTTGAACCACCAATCAGGCGTTCGCCTTGAGGATGTGCTTGACTGTCTCCACCATGACGATCGCGGCGGCCGTGGCCTTGCTGGCGGCCACCGGGCTGTAGTACTTCATGTACCTGCGCGCATGCACGTAAAGCCGCCACCGCTCCCGTGAGAATCTGCCTTAAAGTGGTACAGCACCACCACAAAGCACGCGAAACTACTGGCACCACCTACTACAGCCCACAGAGGTGACGACTAGGGGATCCGAAGAGGAAAAAGGGTGGTATTATCCAGGGACTAGCCAAGGTAGCCCAGGTACTACTACTCGAGATCGCAGTGCACCGCCATCTAATAAGACCAAATGACGTAGATTTGGGTTTTACATGCCCACGCACACGTATCCAGCATCTAAGAAAGGAAAAACAGGGGAGTTGTGGGCAGGACAATAACAAAATACACATCCAGCAAATTATGCTCCCAAATGTTGATGAGAGCGGGATAACCCCGGCTTTGCCAGCGATTGAACCAAACGCTGTTTAACACACACTCTATGCACTGCAAAACGTCAACGACGCCTTCTCATTGACCAGCCGGTTGTAGCGTGAACGGTCGCCTTTCGAAGGCACACGCGCTCACGAGAAGAGGATGGGCCCGGCTACCACGGCGTAGATCATCCCCCCCTCCGTCTCGAGGTAGTGGATGAACGTGTTGAAGCTACCCGTCTCCCGCCCCGTCTCCTGGACGGCCAGCCTCTTGTTCTCGTGGACGTCTTCCTCGCTCACCAGCTGAATGTCAAGGACCAAGTTGAGCTGAAACCATGGGAGCGTGGACGGGGGAGGAGAAGGATGCAGCTGAGGGATTGTGGGGTGTTTTTTGAGTATTTGCGGGTAGAAGTGGAGCCACTCGACTCACACGGTCGATAACGGCTCTTGGGATGTGGATACGTCAGCCACATGCTCCGCAAGGGAGACAACAACAGCAGTTCCAACAAATCTCTGAGTCACTCCCATCTCCGCCCTCGTCGTAGCGTAGTAGTATCGCTTAGGGTCAGCCGCCACCATCGCCACCAACAAGAGCATGAACAACAACAACAACAACAACAACAACAACAACAGCAGCAGCAGCAGCAGCAGCAGCAAAACAAATGGGACTTACCAAGTCCTTGCCGGCCACCTCAGCGGTCGCAGCCTTCTTAGCCTCCGCAGTCGCCGCCTTCTCAGCCTCCGACACAGAAGATGCCGCGATCGAGACGGCCTTGGACAGACGCGCCGCAGCAGCCTTGCTCTTCTCCGCGTGGAACAGCAAAATCACGTGCTTATCCTTCCGACCAAGGGGGGGGGCACCGCAGAGCGAACGTGTGTGTGTGGGGGGGTAACCTAAGATCCTCGGGGACAGGAGGGCGAGAGGCCGACCTTTTCCAAAGCCACCCGTTGGGGAATGGACACCATCCCTAATTGTGAGGGCCGCCACCATTTTTCTGAAAAACGCAAGCCAGGGGGGCCTGTGAAATCGTAAGGGGTCTACGGTAGTCATCCCTGTTGTCCTCCTACGGTTAGTGCTATTTCGTTTCTGCTCGAGTCGTTTGTATTACAGTCCTTGTATTACGCGAACTCTCCGAGAAAGTGGGCACTCCACTAGGAATCCTAGGGATCCCACAAACTTGATATCCGAAAATACAGGGAACAATAATTTCTTTGGCAAGTCCAACGGTTTCAGTAGTCTACATCGGCTATGCCTGCCTCACCAAACTTTTTTTATTTTGCGTCTCACCTCCGACACGGTGTGGAATCCCAGGGCGTCGTCGTCGATCAAGAATGCCTGAAGATCGAGGGATTCCATCCCCGCCTATGTAGAAACCGGGATAATAAACGCATAAACGCAGGTGGTGGTCCGTACGGGTCAGAGAACAAGGCAAAATCATCATTGTAAACACTGCAACGCACAGCTTGTTGGATCAGCGCTTTACCAAAACGTGCACGGTCTGTGGTTCACAG
Source organism: Ectocarpus sp. CCAP 1310/34 (assembly GCA_902602495.3). Lineage (NCBI taxonomy): Eukaryota > Phaeophyceae > Ectocarpales > Ectocarpaceae > Ectocarpus > Ectocarpus sp. CCAP 1310/34. Next base: position 14,882 of record CACKRE030002703.1, on the reverse strand, counting down.
AAATAACACCTGTTTCAGAGAAGCAGCAGCATCGCAAGAGAGCAGACGTAGTTTGTGGTTGAGGGTCGGTAGGGCTTGACAGCAGTCCCGTTTTCTATGATCCCGTCTGACAAGCCCGTGGATAAGACAGCGTGTTGTTGATGAAACCGCCGCTTCGACAGACACGACAATAAACCGTCGTATGGTTCGCACACGGTGTTATCCAACCTTGCCGTTGCTATTGTATGACAACGCTTTACTGCCCAGCTTCAAGAAAATGTTGGGGTTATGTACCCACCTTCCTTCGGCACTTGCACCTTCCCACGGACACAAACGCCTTCGTTTTTGAAAAAAGAGAACTCACGGACACAAAAAACAACGCACAGAGAACGTGCACCCACCCGCCCACTATCGCACCTTCTCGAAGGTCCCGGTGACTGTCTGGGTCTCCGGAGTGTACGACAGTCCTCCTTGCATGGCTGCGGGTAGGGAAGAGCCGAAGCCGCTGCTTCCTAGGGTGATCTTCTCGCCCTCAGGGTCGAACAATATCTCCACGTTTTGTCCCCTGATTTCATTTTCCGTTTCCAAGGTTAGCTCGGCAAGACTGAAGAACGGTCGATCCTTCGATTCTTGGGGTTGTCGCGACTAAGGCCAACGGACGACCTTCTGTGCCCTTCGGGTTGACCGAGCACTCACGTCTCTTCTCGGTGAGGAGGCTGAGTCGGCGTTGTATCGGGTTGGCATAATCAACACGCACCGTTACATAATCGCACTTCAAGGTCCTCATCGCCCCGTTGTGAACGAACGATCCCGTCTTTTTAAGCGTCGAAGGAAAAATCCTGAGATTCACTCCTTGATTTACGTTCAAATCTTCGATATTTATGATTTTGCGGTCAATATGTTATCTTGCTTGTGACTCGTACCATACGACAGTCGAGATTTTCTCAAGCCACATGTGCATTTAACGAATCTCGTTTCTCAAAGTTTGATGCAATACACAACCAAAACGAACGGTGCACCCCACCTTGCGACGTATCCGTGCTTGTCTACGTCAACGCCCGGCAGAAAGTCGCCCTCGCAGAAACAGAGTCGCCACAAGCCTTCCATCGTTTGCACGGGAAGAGGGGCTGCCGCCGCATCCGTGACGAGAGCCATACCAAGCAAAGACAAGCAATGGGGCGGGGGGTACAGATCGGGAGACAGCAAAGAGGGGAAGAGACAACGGCAAGCAGAGAGCGACATCAGGAGCGGCGGCAAGCTTCATGGAAAGTTTTTTTTTGTTGTCTTCACGGCCTACTATTAGACTATACAATGGCTATTCCGAAAATCCACACGCAGTGAATTAATACGAAAAATATTGTTTACCTGACAATCCCGTCGTGAGCTCCAGCTCGGAGGAGTGGGCCAAGGAGTGCAGGGCCTCGAGCGTCGTGGCCTTGGGAACTGCACAACATTTTGTGAAACACAAAAAAACGCGCAGGGAGTTAAGAGATAATGGAAATATAACAAGATGGCGTGTTGTGAAAAGTACAAAGTATATTTTTGGCCAAGACAACAAGTGTACCATGCAAGGTGCAGAAAGTGCAATACCCAATAACCAGAGCTCTGGAGCCAACAACGTCCATCTTACAAGAGTGTGGTATTTGACATCGAATTTCTCGGAACCTCGCCTGAACAAGCGGTTAAGTGGCTTGTGACGCACAGCACACTGGCAGCGGCACTATCGTGCGACATGCCAAATAATTTAGGGACCACAGAATGCAAGAAGAGCGAGCCCTGCCACGGTTGTTTCCAGTTGCGGTTGCGGTACACACCATACAGATGTTGGGTGACTTGTGATGTACAAACTTCAACCTGGCGTGGGGAGGGTGGAAGGGTGGACTGCCCTCGAACTGCGGCAGTGTTGTTTAACTTGGGGTGCACGGAAACCCTCCAGAATATGTCATGCCATGTTTTCAGTTAGGGGTCTGGGCGGCAAGTAAAGTGGAACGGGTGGCCTTTCTGTGAGGTTATGTGTACTTTCTAAAAAGTGGAGGCACATCTCTCGCATCCAAGTCTGTACTGCTTTGTTGATGGTCACTACATGTAAATCTTCGTCGAAAGAAGTCCGGCCACTGCTGTCTTTTCGTTCGTTTGCCAGCAACTGTTGCACCACATACACACAATAGCGTCGAAAGACTTGATTTGTGGGTGCGTGCCTCTGTTTTTCTGCGAAAAAAACACAACTGACTCAACACTGCTGCGCGGGTATGTCGTTTGCGCGGATCCCGTGCGTATCTTTCCGGCAGCCCGCCTGCTGGGCCTCCCCTACCCACCCACACGTTATTTGTTGGCTTCATCACATTGAAAACCGTTTCGGTAGCCGCTCAGTACCTCTACCGTAAAATCCGGGCAATGAAGTGCATTTTACCACGTTTTTTCCAACTTCAATGAGCTGCCCACCCTTCCCCCGTGACCGTGGGGAAGACGCACATCACAAGAACTCGGCGGCGGGCGAGGGGGGGCAGTAGAATGTGGCAACTCGTCCGGAAGGGAGGGAGACTTACGTCTCGAACGAGAGTCTTTCTTTCAATGATTGCGTGCTATTTTGTTGTTTTCTAAGGCGTGGCGCACCCGCCCGATTCTCACCCAGCGTCCTCACCCGGTCCCTTCTGCCGCAGCTTTTCTCTCGAGAAAGAAAATTCATTAATTACCATCGAATGCATAGTACAACCTAAATCCCGCCCGAGACGGGACGGACTTCCCGGTATTGTGTGGACCGCCTCCGCCTATTGCATCGGTGGGGGCTCAGCACCGAAACTGGCCGGAACAATTACTTCTTATTTGTTCTAATCGCAGACTATGCATATGACCGAACAGCAAGATTGGACCATATCTTTTCAGCCCCTCGGATGAACCCCCAAAACACGACGTCCAACAAACACAGCAACGATCGACTACATATATCGGCTGTAATGACAGCTAGATCTGATTCTACAGCAGCAGTTATTATGCGATGGTATAGCAGAGGGGGGCGCGCGGGGGGGGGGGGGCAGGGGGG
>CACKRE030002703.1:0-11710 GCA_902602495.3 Ectocarpus sp. CCAP 1310/34 | reverse complement strand
GGGGGGCAGGGGGGGATTATCTCCGTGGTTGAGACGCAGTTGGAATTTTTGGAGCCGCACCATCCATAAAAAAGAGAACCAACAAAGTGAAAATAGACGAAAATTCGAAAAAACGAGACGCTGTGCCGGGTGCGCTCTCAACGGATACAAGACGTGCTGACTGGACTGACTGAGAGAGGGAGCGCGTGAGGGACCTGGCGCCGAAAAACGGAAGATCCTGACGAAGGTGGTCGACTGCTGGTGCCTCGTGTCGCGAAAAATAAAACGCAACAAATAAACTTCCATTCCGCGTTCGTTGTGCACCGACCAGCCAGCGTGTGCGTGTCACGCGGAGAGAGAGTTGCACGCAGAGTACCTCCCACAGCAGCAGTTACGTGAAAAGAGTAGTGATTGACGAATAGTTTCCGGATCCAGTCAGCACGATCATATACTTCCTACAAAGGGTGAGATCGTTTGCACCTGTTTTCGAAGTCGCTGCCTCCAAGGCGATGGCGCGAGCCTGCTCGGAGTCGATGAACAGGCCGTGCTGCGGGCTGCCGACGGTTATAGTCTCGATCGTTGGACTGCTTGCACAGGGGGGGGAGGGCAAGGGGAGCATAGAGGAATTGCGAGCTTCTTGGTGTGTGTTGTTCTGCGAGACAATATTCAATATTCCAACAAACGCGGCGCACATCTCCACACGCCCACCAGACACCAACAACCGAACACCGCAGAGCCACCCGCCTCAGAGGGATGGCAACCGCAGTGGGAGGTTCAAGTCTATGGGGGTCTTTTCCAGGCCGCCCTGGGGGGGTTATCGCCCCGGCAAGCGCTCGTACGTGTTGAACCCGATGATGACGAACGGGCGGACCTCTAACTGCCGCTTCGGGTGCAACCATACCCTTCCCCCCGGCGGGAGGCGGATCACGGGTGCGCCTAACTTTCTCACCTAGGCCCCACGAGGGTCTTCTCCGCCGTCGTTCTAGGCTTTCCCTCCACCTTGTTCTTTGCCACGTTGGGCTGTGGGGCCTTGCCTTTCCCGCGAGGGGGTCCTGGTGGCGCCCCCAAGAGGAATCCGGCAGCGGTCGCAAGAACGACCAAGAGAACCGCAACCACCTTGCAGCAGCGAGCCATGACTTTCAATCGAGAGTGGTCTGTGGCTGGATCGATCAAATTTGGTTGAAGGGGGTGCAGGGTGCTTGTTCGGTCTGTTGGCGCTTTCGGTGGCCGGGGCTGGGGAGCGGGAAGTTGTGCGTCAACCGATGTGTGGCGAGTCAATACGTAGTGTGATGCAGAGTGATGGAGAGAGAGGGGGGGGCTCCGTCACGTAACCTCGGGGGCCGCATTTTACTGGTCAGAATTTGAATTTGTGAGAGCAGATCGGATCCATGGATCTGCCAATCCAAACGTCGTCTCGCACATACCGAACACCAACGCACCTGGATACTTGAGGATGGACACATCGGGACTAGATGTAGGGGCCATAGAGTGTATCTGTGTGGGAAAGATATCTGAATCCCGTTGCTGAGCGAACCCAGGGCGCGTAGAAAACGTCTGCTGGTTTCTACTTCAACTTCACGACGGTTGAGGTACATGGCAAATGGTGTGCACCATTTGCACACACACAACATGCCGAGTTGCGGTACAACGGTAACTTGATTTTATTTTGTTCGCCTCGAGAAAGAGCACGGAAAAGGAGTCGCTGGATAGGGGAAATGCATCAGCGGCAACACGTAATAAGAACAGCAGTGACTGTCCGTGGTCGACGAGCTCAACTTGAACGCAAGAGCTTTCCGCCGTCGTCATGAATAAGAATTGCGGGCGGGTGTGTACGATCGTCGATCGTCCCCAGACTACAGCAGCACCAAGTGTCTGCTGCAAGCAGACGCACCATCATGTCTTGTTCTGTAGCGCGCTCTTCGCCCTGAGGCAAACAAAAAGACAGCACCTACAACCTGCTTGTAGTTGCAGCGTGACCCAACCTCTCTGGTAACTGCGATACTTCTAAGCAGGACTGACCAACCCCCTCAGCACTCGGCACCACCGTTTCCAGCACAAAACCACACGTTTCCAGATCAAAAGAATGACGAACGTTCTAGTCTATCTACACCCAGTAAGCTTCACACAAACACCAAAAGATGCGAATCTCTCACTACACATTGCAGATAGAGTACTGGTGCATAGAACGTGTCAAGATTCCACTCGATTTCCGTCCGTTGATGAAGTTTGCTCCACGTTATTTCTCAACATCCCTGCGTTGTGTGATATGATCCACGGGAACCTAGCAGGTCTCCCCGCAGGGTTAGCGGGGGGAGGAAGCTGAACACCCGGCTTTCTTACGACGGACAGGCAATAGACTAGTACCGGCTGATGATGCTGAGCGGGTCATAAGGTGGGTTAGCCGAAATTCACCTAGGGATCGAGCTACAGTAGTACGATACCTCTCCTATCTTGCCTCCGTAATCACACGTCATGTGTACATCTCCGCAAACGGGAAATAGTTCGTGCTCTCTCTCGTTGCTCTAGGTTTGGTTTTCCGAGTACTAACCTTTCGCTGTGCCAGCGAGCTACTTTGTCTGACGTTTTCTGGCCGAACCACCCGTCATCGTGCAACTCTCCATCAAGAAGCTGTGCTGACCCGTAATATTGCCATGTGACTCCATGTCTTGTTCTCTGCTAACTACTTGTACAATAAATTCCTGAAACGCACAGCTCGGTGCCGTTGTGCCGTTCCCATTCTTTTGGATGAAAACAGTTGCGGGACCCCCCCCCCCCCCCCCCCCCCCCCCCCCCCCCCCCCCCCCCNCCCCCCCCCCCCCGGGTTTCACTTTGGCCGGACTACATACGGCCCCGTGTCAACGTTGTGGGCAACACGACAGATCCTTGCATATGTTGTGCCGAAATTGCACCCGTGGGTCCTGACCTCCTAGGTTTCCTTTTCGACATATCTCGCGGGGTAAAGGCTGTAGCGCTGAGGTGCACGATAAGGGTACAGGGCTGGCTACAAGGTCGTGTTGGTGAGTCGACCGGAGAATTTTGGACGATGTGTCGGTGACACGACTGACACTACTTTGGTACTTCTTGCCGAAGAAGGCGCTCGCTTCTTTCTGTTGACCACCCCCCCGGCAGCTAAAGCAGCTCGGTGCTTGTTTCTAGTCGTTGCTGCCCTCGCTGTTCTCGCCGCTCCCTGCCCCCGGGCATCAGCTGCTGTTGTTGGTGGTGGTGACGGGGTGTTTGTCGTGATGGGGGTATCAGCACAACGTACCTCCTCCCGTGCTCTCATGGTGGATGTTTGCAACAAAAGCCGTGTAAGCTCAACGTTAGCGTGAGCCAGTCTCTCGCAACCTTGACAACGCTTTTCGCGGGGGGCGTCGCCGCTACAACTGCTGTTGCCAGCGCGATGTTGGTTTCGGCCGCGATGCGCTAGATCCTGGGACTCGGTGATGGTCTTGTCTACGTCGCTCTTGCTCATGCTGCTGTTGCCGATGCTAGCGGTGGCGGAGGCCGTGGTACCAGATTCTCGTGCATTGTGCTCTTGCGTGGTGACATCGAAGTCGCTGCGCGGGGGCGCGGGGCGCCACGGACACGACAGGAAAAATAAGTGCTGTAAGACGCGACGATACTCCCGTCAACGATAACAATTCCGTCGTGACACAACCCGAGGAGCCTTGCAATGCCCTCCTTCTTCCCATCACAACGTGTCGAAGTCTGCGTCATGAATCTCTCGTCGTACATTGTATGCGGTTCACCCTTCCTGGCGGGTCCCCTAGCATATCACATCGCTTCCCACACGGTCAAAATGCCTATCTGATCGATGAAAACCCGATATTCCGGTTTGAATGGAGGTGGAGGTCAGCGCGCAGGCACGATGTGGACGTTTATGATGGCGAAGACCGATCATTACTGAGACGATCGCAGAAGGTGTCGTTAGGAACGTTGGCCTCTCATTCACCCTAACCTCCCTCAACGGCCAAGCGCGAGCCCCTTGCGGAAGAAGGCGACGTGAGAAAACATTGACTAACCGAAAGGAACACAAACGCCGCTTGTCCTTGTCACTCACAGACCGACAATGGTGTTGTAGCCTATGTGACCACGAGGCGTCCCTCGCCTAGCACGAACGACGGTATACCCTTGCTCACACACACAGCCTCGAAACGCTTTTGACACCGACATCGCGACTTACTTTTCGTCTCCCTCTGCTTCCTCCTTTACATCGAAGGAAAAAAACGCGCGCAAAATCAACGATGCTATCTATTTCCCCTCCCATTTAGAACCAGAAGGTCTGACTATCTTTGAGCGTGGTTACCTACGACAAGATTCAATCCATCTCGGTTAAGTGTACCAAACAATCAGGTTCACCTCTCTCTTAGCCTCATTGACGCTTCTTGGATGACCAATTCGACGAGTCGCCTGCCTAGCCTCTCGCAGTCGTTGGAAGCTTCAACTGCCCTGGTGGGGGTTGGCGTGTGAGCAAAATGAGAGCGCAAAAATGAAAGCATTGTTATGGTTGTTGTTGTTGTTGTTGTTGTCGTTGTTGTTGTTGTTGTTACCATTTCCACATGTCTTGTGACTTTTTTCTCACCTGAGGCGGAGCGCCGGAGATACGGAACCCCCATCCTCGTCGAGCCCTCCTCCTCCTCCTCCTCCTCCTCCTAATCCTCTCATTCCGTTTTCTGCTGCCGCTGCTGTTGCTCCTGCCCTGGTACTCTCATCACCACGCTCGAACTGCTTTCCCAGGCCGCCGAAGACCATTCGCAGCCAGGCCTCGTTCTTCTGGCTGCCACATACATACGATGAAGGAAGGGCCCAGGAATTGTTGTTGCTGATAATGTTGTTGTTGTTGCTGTTGTTCTTGATGGTGTTCTTTCGTCACCGTCTTGTTCTGGAAAACTTTGCATCAACGAAACTGTCTGGCCTCCATCCAGAATGCCAAACATATCATGAACGCACTGCAAACGCATGGAAGAACCACGGCGTCACAGACGGTTCCCCGCCCACTGCCTCGTCGAGCAATCGCACTGCGGGCGGGGAGAGGCTGCCCACCTGACTCGCCGGAAGGTGAAAAGGGCCCCTTTATTCCGTCTTACCAACCGGCGATCGGAGTGTCCCTCAGGATAGAAGGTATTTCGACGAAGTCTGCCTTAAGGCATGGGATCGACCGCGCTACATAACCGACTTACCGCTGTTGTGAAAAAAAAGAACAGCCTGAGCGGGAAGAATACAAAGAGAAAAACTCAGAATGTCCTCGTTTCCTAGCCCATCACCGATCGCGCTACCCGGCGAACGGGTGGGTGGGTGTTTGGGATGGGACCCCGCTTTTCTTCGAGAACAACCCTGGGCAGGCGACCCACTCCGCAATGAAGGGCTGTTTTAGGCGGGGGGGACGGTCCTCTTGTCAGATCAACCCCGGACCAGAGTGAGTGCGTTCAGAGAGGGGGGGGGGGCGAAGGCGGTCATGGTCGCGGCAGGAGTAAGAGCTGCTTGTCATGCGACAACAACGGGTGTTGCACATTGGATGGAGAGCTGTAAACGCTGCCTTTCGCCGTCGGAGGGCTTTGAACACCCTTGAGAACATGAGAAGATACAGGCGATAACTCGGACCAATGGAAACTCCCTTTGAGCTTATCTAGAAACTCAACAAACGAGCCGTACAGCAAAGTGCACCGTCAACAAGAAAGAAGCAGAAAGGACAGAAAGATGAAAAGAAAGGCGGAAAGAAGACGGGAGAAAAAAAAGGAAGAGCAGTACCGCACCTTGCGCTGTCGGCAAGAGCCTTGAGCTCCTTCAGGCAGCGACGTTCCCCCTCTTCTCTAATTCGTTTCAACGCCGCCTTCCTCTCCGCTGAACTCCTGTCCCTGATCGCTCGCAACCCTTGCTCTTCTTGCTCCTGGGGACAAACACCAGCGGTGTAGCAGGGACAACAACCTACGCGTTGGGGGAACTGTTTCAAATCACCACGAGCAAGGAGTCATGATTGAAAGTTCCACCCCCACTCCCGGGTGTTTTACACTCTCATTCATCTCCATTTGTCCACGCGCGTTTTCGGACCCTTCAAGATGAAATCATGTTGTTCTCACATCCTGACCTTCATGTCGGGGGTATGTTTCCGCGAAGGATAGATTCGATGTTGCACCCTATCTCTTAGTATTTGGACTCTTGCCAAACTTCACCGTTCAGTGAGTGTTGATGGTCGCCCAAGCCTGATATCCCTGCTATTTTTTCCATTTTGCCTTGCGCGATTTCGGACGGTCAGGTGCATTTCTCTCCGTCACGAGAAACGTTTGTTTCCTCTCTCTATACAAATATCGTACCTCTCGAGCTCTTTCTCTCTTTCTCTCCTTCTCTCCTTCCCTCCCTCTCTCTCTCTCTCTCTCTCTCTCTCTCTCTCTCTCTCTCTCTCTCTCTATCTATCTATCTATCTCTCTATCTCCCTCTCTCTGCCTCCCACTCTCTATCTCTGTTCTTCTCCTTCGTTCTCAAGGTTTCTTCCTCTCCCATCCATTCCGTATTGCCGAATAACATGTGGAACAGCTCTCTTGGTCGTACAGAAAACGAGACTCACCGCCAGTAGCTCATCAAGTTTGACCCTAGCCCTGTCAGCGGCCTCATCCAGGAGGCGGACCACCTCTTCCCTCCTGGCGGATGTGGAACGTTCCGCCTGTTCCCACAGGTTCGCCGCCACCTGCGACGATTCTCGCCTCGATAAACAAAAAAAATATTGCGGAATGTTGCGATGCTCACCACGGTTAGAGTTCGGGGATTCATAGAGGGTGTTTGATGGTGGTTCGCTTGGGGTGCTCGACGATAAGTCGTCTAGAACTGTCTACCAAATACGCCGAGTACATGCTGGACAGAACGAAAAGACAAAGGTGAACAACATGATTTGGTTCCTCGGCGTGTGCCGCGCTCTACGGTCGGCCCTGAGCGCGCTTGCCTCTCTTCTTGGTGTATTGCACCGTTCCTTTTCTCAAGTCAAAATATATTGTACCCGAAATAATCACACCGGTGTGTGTTGGGAGGAACGCCTTCGTCTCGACCAACGGGCACTTGACCCTCGAAAAAAATGTCCATGACCTGGGGTGTCTGCGTTTGTCTTATTTTTCGACTGGCTGTACTCAGCACTGTTTTGATTTTACTATCTTTTGGGATCTCAAACTTCTAGGGTTGGTCAAAGCCTTTCTTTCGGGTCGCCTTGTTTTTTGGTGAAGCGCGATTTATCTCCTACGACGGATTTTTTTCCGAGTCAAAGCTGATCTTCGTCAGGTGGGAAGTGTGCTCCCAACACGAGCAGTTTTACACACCCACTGGCGTCCCGAGCGTCGAACACCTTCAGCTTTCTCTCGGTCACCAACCGCTCCCGTTCCTGCTGCAGCGCACCTGTCACCACCATGACGGAAAACAATAACCCCACCATGTTGCTTGAACGGTCGTTCTCCAGGCAAGAGATAGTGGGATTCTACCAGAGTGAAACGATTAATATATGTTGCTAACAACGCAACGACTCACGTGCCAATGCCTCCTTGAGGTTTCCTCTCTCTTCCGCCAGACGTTTCTCTTCCTCCGCTTCTAGATCTCGCCGAAAGGAAGCCAGAGCGTCGCGCCCGTCGTTGGTGAGTCGTTCACTCAGGTCTTGCAACTCCCTGTACGGTGATGGCTGTTGGTGAGAATTGCCAGCGCATGTGTTCCCCGTGACTGGGGTACAGCACCAGTAGCAACAGCAACAACAGCAACAACACCGCCACCACACCGCCACTGTCACTACGAACAACAACTACATCGCCAACGCCAGCTAACCCCTGACGACTGTTCTAACACATTCCTACCGGGATGAACAAGTCGAGGACAGCCAGTTCCAGCGAGGGAGGTTTCGAGGGATCGTCCCTCAGTTCCGCCAACCTAGTCATAAGGCTCCTGATCTCTACCTATATTTTGTTCGGTCCTTCGGCGGACGGGAATAACGAATGACCGTTCGCTTCTCATCACAACTAACTCCCCATGCACCTACCAAACTACTACACCGATTGGGACGATCGCGCTTGTTTGTTTCTTTGTTGAACTACAAATCATTGCCCCAAGTGGACAGACAGTGACTATCGGGTGTCAGTTCTCCTGGTTCTCCCATGCGAGGTGCTGGTATCGAGATGTTAGCAGGCACGGAAATGCTAATGTTTGGGGTGCTCGCATCGGATTTGTAAAACTGGTGCATCTGGATCAAAACGGTACCGAAGGGGAATGGATTCGGTCAACAACTTCGGACAACCAGAGTACCACGAAGTCGCCGCCAAGCTTACCGCTTTGTCCTGGCACCTTCCCGCTCCGCAAGCCTGGCCCGTGCTTCCAGCAACGCCTTATTCTCCTGCTCCAAAACCTAGAAAAAATAAAAAGCATCCGGCAGAGGGCCAACGAGTCAGGACGCGACGGTACACGGGGGAGGGTGCGTTCATAAGGTCATGCGGTGGCTCAACCTCTACACCTCCACAAGGCAATGCTACAAAGACAACCTTCCACCAGTCCTTCCCACTCCTCTACCCTCCTTCCCATCCGAGCTGCGGTACTGACCTCGGCGCTCTCTTGGTCCATCTTCCGGTCGAACTCCCTGCGCATCTCCTCCACAACTCGCGTGGGTAGCCTCCACCCACCACCGCCGCCACGGCGCCCCCTCTCCCCCACTCGCCCCGGCGATTGAGACTCCCCTTCGTCTGTAGAGTCTTCGCCGTCTCTGACAAGTCCAACCGCCCTCATGGCTTCCTCCCCGGGCCCTTCTTCTGCTATCCTATCTCTCGTGCGCTCCTCCAAGCTTGAGCTACCGGAAAAGAGTCTCGTCGACGCGGCTGGATTTCTCCCAGCAGCGAAGACTGGGTAATCTTCGCACGTAGCTGATGCTGTTCTCAAGTCCCTCCTTGCCCTCTGCATCGCGGCCGTTTTCCACGAGTCTTCCTCCCGCTTCAGGGTCGCCAGCTCGTGCCGTCTGGTATTTTTCGTTTGGTGGTTGGTTGCCGTATTGACAGAGGCCGACACAGTTTTTAGGGAGGTCGCGCGTCGTACAACAGATGGGCGTTCGTACAGAACGTGTCAACACCAACGGATTTCGTATGTAGCGCAACCCTCGCTCCTTTTTCGATCAGTGGAGAAACCAAGAGAGTATATATAGGTTATAGTGTAGGCATGTTTCAAGTTCTTACACTTCGTGAAAACCGAATCCTCAATTTCGAGGATATCCACCGAGTTCTCAAGCAATGGTGTGCACTCTACAGTTGCCCTTGCATCAACTACCCCGTCGTATCTCTCCCCACCCCTCCTCCACACCTTCCTCGTCCCCAAGGAACGGGATGTCTGTTCGAGTGGCACGCGGCCCGAGAAATCAGCAAAAGAGGACCCCCCCCCCCCCCCCCCCCCCCCCCCCCCCCCCCCCCCCCCCCCCCCCCNNNNGGCCCCCCCCCCCCCCCCATCCTGTTCAATAGCGACAAGATAGTGCCCCTCTAGCGTCGAGCGGGCCAACTTCTCCGCTCTCCGCCACTGCTTTGAGGGACGACGCATGCTTAAAAGACGCTGCCTGCTCGATTTTATTGAATAACAGGTGCTTTGCGGGAGGCAGATGAGTTTACCAAAACACTACTCCCTCCCCGCATTCTTGGCCAACACTTGAAATCTCAGCTACCCCCCGCGTCCACCCCCTCTGTTGTTCTACCACACGCTCAATACTCGCCATAGCCCACCTGTCATCAGCGATTGCGATAAACAAATCCTCGAGCCGCTTCAGCAAATCTCTCTGAATCTGCAAAAAAGCTAACCCTTCTCGAGTAGTATCCACTTTTCCCTCTTTATCAAGGGCGGGGTCCCGTCGAGGTGAACCTGTAGCAGAATGAGAACGATAGAACGTGCATATAACGCAATATCTCATGTTGTCCTCTTAAGGCTGTGGCTTGTGTTTATGGGCTGCTGCTGAACAAGTATTGCGCGAGCCACACTGATAACCTGCTGTGAGAGACGGCAGGGAGAAAGAAATGGCAAGAGTCGCCAACAAAAAGGAAACCTTAGCAAAAAAAGACGTGAACTAGCTATGGTTTAGTAAAGGAAGGAGTGGAATCAAAGAGTGCGAGAAAGTGCACGACGGCAGCACGCGAAAAGAGAGCGATAAAACGCGAAGCGTTGCGTCAACATTGGAATTGTGGCGAAGGAAAACAGATAAAGTAGGGAGCAACACATCCCAATAGTACGGACGAGAGGGCACCGGAAGCGACCAGACGGGCATATCTCCTAAGGTAGAGCATAGCATGTGACTAATGGAACGTCTACTTCATCGATCGTGGTTGTTTGAAAATCCACTCAAAAACCGCAAAGGATGTCACACGCTTTTGAACTCCCAAAAAGACAAAAAAATAGCTCTGCTTGGCAGTAACATGGACATGTTTTCGGAAGTAGGATGCATTCGACTATCAGAGCACGCGCAAATGATACGAGGACAGAGGCTGTTGCTCAGTGGACTCTCAGTGGTGTTTGCGTCCACAAATGGGCGCGAATTTCGATGTTACGGCTCACCGGGTGACCGTGGCCGCGAATGGTTGTCAAGAAACCGTTCACCAAGCTAACGACCACGCCGATGCCAGTGGAAAACCCACCAGAGCGAAGGGGGAACGGGGAGGGGATGGAAAAAGGATGTTAGCTGTTGTATGCGGTGCTTCTGTGTGTTGTAGGCGTCAGTTTTGACACCTTCCGGTGGGTTTTCTGGTCGCATTCGCACACGGGGTAGGCCACACAAGAGCCTCTTCGTTGTAGACGGTCGCGTTTTTTTGCGCTCTGAGCGTCCCGTTCAGTTTCCTGAGGATGCGTCCTGCAGTCCGTTCGGTCGTCACCAAGGCTCTCTTTCGCTACCACACCGTACCTGCCCTCCCTCCCTCCTTGATGGAGAGTGCATCACCCCGTCTCGCCTCTCCCGATCGTCGGTTCCGCTTCCGCATCGGGCCCTGCCGCCAAAAACATATTTCCCGAAGACGAGCTCAGAACTGAGAAAAAAACTATAATCCGACCATCTCGCTATTCCCAAACTGATGTACGTTCGTCCTTTGCGCGCGATAGACAGGGTTCATACATCAGATGTGTAAGGGAAAGCCGACATTAAAATAGTTAACTCGCGAGTTGCCACCGCAATCTGCCCGCCGCAATCTGCACCTCCCGCCATACACATAAATTCGTTTTCTTTCGCCTCTGCTCGCGGACAAAACAGTTCGACAAGGACAGCAGTCGGCCCGCCACACGTCAGCCTGTGGGCTACAGGAGCAACTGCTGCTGCACAACACGCGAGGATGTAGGCGCTGGCGTCCGCTTGACCCTTGCACTGTTTTTCGAGGCATGACGCCCCCCGTGAGCTCGAACTGCTCACAAAAAGAACAGGCATCTTACCCCTTCTCGTGCATTCCTGCGCTCCATTTGTGGGTTTGAGTCAGCGCATCTCTACACTTTCCTACCACAAAAAAAATTGCGGGATTTGAACGTGTTTATCTACGATTTTCTATTTTAGGTAAGCCAAGAACCCTCTCACCATCTCAACGTACGGTTCGGCGAAGAAGCAGACGATGGTGATCGCGCCCGGTCGCTAGTGCCTCGTACGATCGACGCTCTGGACGAACATCGCGATTCTACTCGTGACGGTGAATCGTGCGGCAACGAGACGGGCTCGTCACCTCCCCAGAACTCTCTGCGGGAGGGGAGGGGGGGGGGGGGGGGGGGGGGG
>CACKRE030002695.1:206572-235496 GCA_902602495.3 Ectocarpus sp. CCAP 1310/34 | reverse complement strand
AGGCCGCCTCCTGTGGCTCCGGTGCCAGCTACCATGGTCAAAGCACCACCGACAGCATGAGCGCTTGTACCAGCTGATACACTCAGGTCACCGCCCACTCCCCATTCACCCCACCCGGCCGCCATGCTCAGGGCGCCACCCACCGTCTCTCCTTCACCCGCCGTCACCGTGATCGCCCCGCCCGTCGTCCCGGTGCCTTGTCCGGCCACCACCGTGACCGATCCGCCCGTCGATCCTGCGCCCGCCGCCAGACTCACCGACCCGCCCGTAGACGTGGTGCCCGTTCCGGCCGACATCGACACAGGACCGCCCGTCACACCCGTGCCGGCCGCCAACGTGAGCGTCCCGCCCGTGGTGTAGGCGCTGGTGCCCACCGTCAGACTCACCGCTCCGCCAGCTCCCGACGTCGCCGCGCCGCTTCCGATGAGCACCGAACCGCTGGTGCCGGAGCTGGTGGTACCCGAGCTCAACACAATGGCGCCGCTCACGCCCACGGCGCCGGCGTTGGGCGATCGGATGGTGATCGCACCGCTGGTGGTGGCCGTGCCCTCGCCGCTGGTGATGGTCACCGATCCTCCGGTGGCCGTGGTCGACTCGCCGGCCGCCATCTCCACCAGACCGCCCTCGCCGGTGTCTCCGCGACCCACTTTCAGAGTCAGATCACCTCCGGTGCCCCCCAGAGCGGCGCCGCTACCAATGTTGACGGCGCCGGTGTCTCCCGACGTGGTTGTTCCGGAGCTGAAGGTCATGACACCGCTGTGGCCCGTTGTACCGGCGTTGGCGGAGACGATGGTGACGGTCCCGCTGTTCCCGTCCGTCACGGCCCCGCTAGACACAGCCACGAGGCCACCACTGTCACCACCGTATCCTGCTGCCATGATCAACGCGCCGCCGTCCGTCCCTCCTTCACCCGCCGTCACCGTGATCGCCCCGCCCGTCGTCCCGGTGCCTTGTCCGGCCACCACCGTGAACGATCCGCCCGTCGACCCTGCGCCCGCCGCCAGACTCACCGACCCGCCCGTAGACGTGGTGCCCGTTCCGGCCGACATCGACACAGGACCGCCCGTCACACCCGTGCCGGCCGCCAACGTGAGCGTCCCGCCCGTGGTGTAGGTGCTGGTGCCCACCGTCAGACTCACCGCTCCGCCAGCTCCGGACAACGCCGCGCCGCTTCCGATGAGCACCGAGCCGCTGGTGCCGGAGCTGGTGGTACCCGAGCTCAACACAATGGCGCCGCTCACGCCCACGGCGCCGGCGTTGGGCGATCGGATGGTGATCGCACCGCTGGTGGTCGCCGTGCCCTCGCCGCTGGTGATGGTCACCGATCCTCCGGTGGCCGTGGTCGACTCGCCGGCCGCCATCTCCACCAGACCGCCCTCGCCGGTGTCTCCGCTGCCCACCGTCAGAGTCAGATCACCTCCGGTGCCCCCCAGAGCGGCGCCGCTACCGATGTTGACGGCGCCGGTGTCTCCCGACGTGGTTGTGCCGGAGCTGAAGGTCATGACACCGCTGTGGCCCGTTGTACCGGCGTTGGCGGAGACGATGGTGACGGTCCCGCTGTTCCCGATCGTCACGGCCCCGCTAGACACAGCCACAAGGCCGCCTCCTGTGGCTCCGGTGCCAGCTACCATAGTCAACGCACCACCGACATCGTGAGCGCTTGTCCCAGCTGATACACTCAGGTCACCCCCGACTCCCGAGTCACCCCACCCGGCCGCCATGCTCAGGGCGCCACCCACCGTCTCTCCTGCACCCGCCGTCACCGTGATCGCCCCGCCCGTCGTCCCGGTGCCTTGTCCGGCCACCACCGTGACCGATCCGCCCGTCGACCCTGCGCCCGCCGCCAGACTCACCGACCCGCCCGTAGACGTGGTGCCCGTTCCGGCCGACATCGACACAGGACCGCCCGTCACACCCGTGCCGGCCGCCAACGTGAGCGTCCCGCCCGTCGTGTAGGCGCTGGTGCCCACCGTCAGACTCACCGCTCCGCCAGCTCCCGACACCGCCGCGCCGCTTCCGATGAGCACCGAACCGCTGGTGCCGGAGCTGGTGGTACCCGAGCTCAACACAATGGCGCCGCTCACGCCCACGGCGCCGGCGTTGGGCGATCGGATGGTGATCGCACCGCTGGTGGTGGCGGTGCCCACCCCGCTGGTGATGGTCACGGCCCCCCCAGACAGCTCGGACGACTGACCGGCGGATATGGTCACGTCGCCGCCCTCCCCCGAGCTCGTGTCGCCCACGGTCAGACTCAACAGACCGGCCTGTCCGCCGATGGCGTCACCGCTGCCGATCATGACGGCGCCGGTGTCTCCCGACGCGGTTGTGCCGGAGCTGAAGGTCATGACACCGCTGTGGCCCGTTGTACCGGCGTTGGCGGAGACGATGGTGACGGTCCCGCTGTTCCCGTCCGTCACGGCCCCGCTAGACACAGCCACGAGGCCACCACTGTCACCACCGTATCCTGCTGCCATGATCAACGCGCCGCCGTCCGTCCCTCCTGCACCCGCCGTCACCGTGATCGCCCCGCCCGTCGTCCCGGTGCCTTGTCCGGCCACCACCGTGAACGATCCGCCCGTCGACCCTGCGCCCGCCGCCAGACTCACCGACCCGCCCGTAGACGTGGTGCCCGTTCCGGCCGACATCGACACAGGACCGCCCGTCACACCCGTGCCGGCCGCCAACGTGAGCGTCCCGCCCGTCGTGTAGGCGCTGGTGCCCACCGTCAGACTCACCGCTCCGCCAGCTCCCGACACCGCCGCGCCGCTTCCGATGAGCACCGAACCGCTGGTGCCGGAGCTGGTGGTACCCGAGCTCAACACAATGGCGCCGCTCACGCCCACGGCGCCGGCGTTGGGCGATCGGATGGTGATCGCACCGCTGGTGGTGGCGGTGCCCACCCCGCTCGTGATGGTCACGGTCCCACCAGACAGCTCGGACGACTGACCTGCGGATATGGTCACGTCGCCGCCCTCCCCCGAGCTCGTGTCGCCCACGGTCAGACTCAACAGACCGGCCTGTCCGCCGATGGCGTCACCGCTGCCGATCATGACGGCGCCGGTGTCTCCCGACGTGGTTGTGCCGGAGCTGAAGGTCATGACACCGCTGTGGCCCGTTGTACCGGCGTTGGCGGAGACGATGGTGACGGTCCCGCTGTTCCCGTCCGTCACGGCCCCGCTAGACACAGCCACGAGGCCACCACTGTCACCACCGTATCCTGCTGCCATGATCAACGCGCCGCCGTCCGTCCCTCCTTCACCGGCCGTCACCGTGATCGCCCCGCCCGTCGTCCCGGTGCCTTGTCCGGCCACCACCGTGAACGATCCGCCCGTCGACCCTGCGCCCGCCGCCAGACTCACCGACCCGCCCGTAGACGTGGTGCCCGTTCCGGCCGACATCGACACAGGACCGCCCGTCACACCCGTGCCGGCCGCCAACGTGAGCGTCCCGCCCGTCGTGTAGGCGCTGGTGCCCACCGTCAGACTCACCGCTCCGCCAGCTCCCGACACCGCCGCGCCGCTTCCGATGAGCACCGAACCGCTGGTGCCGGAGCTGGTGGTACCCGAGCTCAACACAATGGCGCCGCTCACGCCCACGGCGCCGGCGTTGGGCGATCGGATGGTGATCGCACCGCTGGTGGTGGCGGTGCCCACCCCGCTGGTGATGGTCACGGCCCCCCCAGACAGCTCGGACGACTGACCGGCGGATATGGTCACGTCGCCGCCCTCCCCCGAGCTCGTGTCGCCCACGGTCAGACTCAACAGACCGGCCTGTCCGCCGATGGCGTCACCGCTGCCGATCATGACGGCGCCGGTGTCTCCCGACGTGGTTGTGCCGGAGCTGAAGGTCATGACACCGCTGTGGCCCGTTGTACCGGCGTTGGCGGAGACGATGGTGACGGTCCCGCTGTTCCCGTCCGTCACGGCCCCGCTAGACACAGCCACGAGGCCACCACTGTCACCACCGTATCCTGCTGCCATGATCAACGCGCCGCCGTCCGTCCCTCCTTCACCGGCCGTCACCGTGATCGCCCCGCCCGTCGTCCCGGTGCCTTGTCCGGCCACCACCGTGAACGATCCGCCCGTCGACCCTGCGCCCGCCGCCAGACTCACCGACCCGCCCGTAGACGTGGTGCCCGTTCCGGCCGACATCGACACAGGACCGCCCGTCACACCCGTGCCGGCCGCCAACGTGAGCGTCCCGCCCGTCGTGTAGGCGCTGGTGCCCACCGTCAGACTCACCGCTCCGCCAGCTCCCGACACCGCCGCGCCACTTCCGATGAGCACCGAACCGCTGGTGCCGGAGCTGGTGGTACCCGAGCTCAACACAATGGCGCCGCTCACGCCCACGGCGCCGGCGTTGGGCGATCGGATGGTGATCGCACCGCTGGTGGTGGCGGTGCCCACCCCGCTCGTGATGGTCACGGTCCCTCCAGACAGCTCGGACGACTGACCGGCGGATATGGTCACGTCGCCGCCCTCCCCCGAGCTCGTGTCGCCCACGGTCAGACTCAACAGACCGGCCTGTCCGCCGATGGCGTCACCGCTGCCGATCATGACGGCGCCGGTGTCTCCCGACGTGGTTGTGCCGGAGCTGAAGGTCATGACACCGCTGTGGCCCGTTGTACCGGCGTTGGCGGAGACGATGGTGACGGTCCCGCTGTTCCCGTCCGTCACGGCCCCGCTAGACACAGCCACGAGGCCACCACTGTCACCACCGTATCCTGCTGCCATGATCAACGCGCCGCCGTCCGTCCCTCCTTCACCGGCCGTCACCGTGATCGCCCCGCCCGTCGTCCCGGTGCCTTGTCCGGCCACCACCGTGAACGATCCGCCCGTCGACCCTGCGCCCGCCGCCAGACTCACCGACCCGCCCGTAGACGTGGTGCCCGTTCCGGCCGACATCGACACAGGACCGCCCGTCACACCCGTGCCGGCCGCCAACGTGAGCGTCCCGCCCGTCGTGTAGGCGCTGGTGCCCACCGTCAGACTCACCGCTCCGCCAGCTCCCGACACCGCCGCGCCGCTTCCGATGAGCACCGAACCGCTGGTGCCGGAGCTGGTGGTACCCGAGCTCAACACAATGGCGCCGCTCACGCCCACGGCGCCGGCGTTGGGCGATCGGATGGTGATCGCACCGCTGGTGGTGGCGGTGCCCACCCCGCTGGTGATGGTCACCGATCCTCCGGTGGCCGTGGTCGACTCGCCGGCCGCCATCTCCACCAGACCGCCCTCGCCGATGTCTCCGCTGCCCACCGTCAGAGTCAGATCACCTCCGGTGCCCCCCAGAGCGGCGCCGCTACCGATGTTGACGGCGCCGGTGTCTCCCGACGTGGTTGTTCCGGAGCTGAAGGCCATGACACCGCTGTGGCCGGTTGTACCGGCGTTGGCGGAGACGATGGTGACGGTCCCGCTGTTCCCGTCCGTCACGGCCCCGCTAGACACAGCCACGAGGCCACCACTGTCACCACCGTATCCTGCTGCCATGATCAACGCGCCGCCGTCCGTCCCTCCTGCACCCGCCGTCACCGTGATCGCCCCGCCCGTCGTCCCGGTGCCTTGTCCGGCCACCACCGTGAACGATCCGCCCGTCGACCCTGCGCCCGCCGCCAAGCTCACCGACCCGCCCGTAGACGTGGTGCCCGTTCCGGCTGACATCGACACAGGACCGCCCGTCACACCCGTGCCGGCCGCCAACGTGAGCGTCCCGCCCGTCGTGTAGGCGCTGGTGCCCACCGTCAGACTCACCGCTCCGCCAGCTCCCGACACCGCCGCGCCGCTTCCGATGAGCACCGAACCGCTGGTGCCGGAGCTGGTGGTACCCGAGCTCAACACAATGGCGCCGCTCACGCCCTCGGCGCCGGCGTTGGGCGATCGGATGGTGATCGCACCGCTGGTGGTCGCCGTGCCCTCACCGCTGGTGATGGTCACCGATCCTCCGGTGGCCGTGGTCGACGCACCGGCCGCCATCTCGACCTGACCGCCCTCGCCGGTGTCTCCGCGGCCCACCGTCAGAGTCAGATCACCTCCGGTGCCCCCCAGAGCGGCGCCGGTGCCAATCATGATGTCGCCGCTGTCACCTGCTGTTGTTGTTCCGGAGCTGAAGGTCATGGAGCCGCTGGCCCCTAGAGTACCGGAGTTTGATGTACGAATTATTACTGCTCCCGACGTTGTTGCAGCTCCCTCCCCACTAACGATGTCGATGGCCCCTCCCGTAAGCACCGTACTTTCTCCCGCATGGAGTTGTATCAGACCGCCAGATCCACTGTCACCGGAACCGACGGTCAAGCTTATCATCCCACCTCTGCCGGAGGTGCTGGATCCAGATCCAATCATTATGTCGCCGCTGTTGCCTGCACTCGTCGTGCCGGAGCTGAACGTCACGAGGCCGCTTGTCCCTGCAACTCCAGCATTTGCTGTTCGAACAACAATGGAACCGCTACTAGTGGCCGTACCTGCGCCGCTGGTTATGGAGATATCCCCACCTGTCCCGTCTGTCA
Organism: Ectocarpus sp. CCAP 1310/34; assembly: GCA_902602495.3. Lineage (NCBI taxonomy): Eukaryota > Phaeophyceae > Ectocarpales > Ectocarpaceae > Ectocarpus > Ectocarpus sp. CCAP 1310/34. The sequence continues at coordinate 228,997 of CACKRE030002695.1, read as the reverse complement.
TTGCCGTACTTATTCCTGCGTAGATTTCTACCGATCCGCCGGATCCACTGTCACCGCTCCCGACTGCAAGGCTGAGCTTCCCGCCACGCCCTCCTGTGCTCATCCCGCTCCCCAATAGGATCTCGCCGCTGTTGCCGTTACTGCTGGTGCCCGAGCTAAACTCCAGGATGCCGCTCACCCCGCTGATCCCCGCGTTCACTGTTCGAATCGATATTGACCCGCTTGAAGAGTACTGACTTAGTCCAGAGGTGATCGACACTGAACCTCCGGTCAAACCGGTCAAGGTTCCGGCAGCACCTGCGCTCAGAATAACGTCGCCTCCTGCTCCGCTCGTTCCGGCACCAACAGCGAGCTCAATATTGCCTCCTTTCCCGTTAAGGGCTAGCCCGGTCGTGAGCGTGATCGCACCAGAATCTCCGTTGCTAGTCGTGCCGGTGTTGAAAGCCAAAACCCCGCTTGTGCCAGATGTTCCTGCATTCGCTGATTTGATGTAAACGGCACCACTGGTGCTGGCAGAAGAGTACCCCGACTGAAGCAACAGGTCGCCTCCAGTTGCAATCGCGCTTGAACCAGCATATATTTCGACATCCCCACCCTCACCGCTTTCAGACACGCCGAGTTCGATTAAAACGCTTCCGCCTTGTGGTCCATCTCCGGTCGCGAGGACTATATCTCCCGCACCGCCCGAGCTCGCTGTTCCAGTCGTAAAGTATAGGTTGCCGCTTCCGCCATTGCGGCCGGCGTTGACTGTTCGAACGTAGATATCACCGCTCGTCGTTGCCGTACCGTACCCGCTTTCGATCATCACGTCCCCGCCAGTGGCGACCGTGCTTTCTCCGGACCGCACGACTACCTCACCACCCACCCCACTACCACCGCTGCCAACCAACACGTGGATCGCACCTCCACGCCCGTCCTCAGCAGTCCCCGACTCAATGACAATCGCTCCGCTATTTCCCTCAGTACTAACGCCAGACATGAAGGTGAGGCTCCCACTGACACCTTCTTGCCCGCCGTTAGCTGTATACATCAAGATGTTTCCACTTGAAGCCTCGTGTCCGTACCCGCTATAGATAGCAACCGACCCTCCTGTGGATGCAGCGCTCTCTCCCGCCTCGACGAGAACGTCGCCACCATCGCCAGATATGGGGTTCGTGCCCTTGCCAGCGGCAACCACCACGGATCCTCCGCTTCGCTCCAAGTCTGAACTGCCGCCGGCGAGCATTCTGACGCTACCACCGTCGCCGCTTGCACCAGCTCCAACCGCGAGAGTAATGGATCCACCTCGACCAGTTTGTGCTTCAGCAGTAGCCAAAAGTACTTCTCCCGTGTTTCCTCTGCTTGAAGTTCCCGTATTGAGTGAGATAGACCCGCTGGTGCCGACAAACCCAGCGTTGGCCGTCTGGATGAGGATTTCTCCACTACTACTCCATTCGCTTCGTCCGCCTTCTAGTAAAACACCACCACCCGTGAACAAGTAGGTATCACCAGCGCGCAGCGATAACGTTCCTCCCGATCCACTGTTGCCGCTGCCAACTGAAATATCCACCGCGCCGCCACTTCCCCCGTCCGCCTGCCCGGAACCAATGCTAATCGATCCTGAGCTACCCGACCCCGAGGAACCTGAGCGCAGCGCAAGCGATCCGCTAACACCGGCAGCACCAGCGTCAAGCGAGCGAATGTCAATTGCACCACTTGTTGCACCGACACCCTCTCCACTTAGAATTGACACAGATCCGCCTATTCCCCCAGATCCTACACCGGCGGTCAGAGTAACATTCCCCCCACCACCACCTTCTCTGCTCGTGCCGGATCCCGCCGACAGTACAATTGATCCTCCGGGTTCGTCATCAGCGGTAGTGTTCCCAGCGAAAAATTCGACGGAGCCACCGGCTCCGCTTGCGCTATTGCCAACCGCCATGGATACCCCCCCGCCTGATCCGAGCGTGGCGTTTCCAGTACTCATGCGAATTGCTCCCGTGTCCCCAGAAAAACTGGAGCCAGTTTCAATTTGCACTTCCCCGCTGGAACCCCTGTCATTCTGTGCGTCGGCCGTCGATAAAATGGCGTGACCACTGTCTCTCCCTCTCAGTGAGGTGCTTCCAGCCCCAGAGGATAGAACCATATCACCACCGTCACCTCCTTGGGAAGAGCCAGCCAACAGTTCGATGGATCCGCCGCCTCCTACCGTGCCTGTGCTGTTCCCCGCTCTGAGTATGAGCGAGCCGCCCGTGCCTGACACGTCACCACCCCCCGGTGGTAAAGCGTTCCCCGCCGATATCTCAATAGTTCCTCCTGCTTTGTTGGGCTCAGTCTGATCGCCAGCTGATAGATGCATGTCCAAAGGTGATATGCTGAGCGTGGTAGACCCTGTGTTCTCCTCTCCGACACGAAGGCGGATGCTTCCGGCTTCGCCGCCATACTCTGACGGTCCGGTGGCAAGGGTGATCGATCCACTGTCACCCAATGAGGCCGTACCGGTAGAGATAAGAACCGAACCGCTGGCACCGGTAGGGTCAGCATTCGCATATGATCCGCCAGCTTCGGTGGCGACTGTGATGTCGCCACTCTTGTCGCCGGTGTTTGGTCCAAAGCTATAGTGCTTGTGCTGAGACTGTATGGCGGATATGAGATCAAGCGTAAGCGAGACCTTGTCCACCTGGAGGAAATCGCTGATCGCAAAGTCCTTGTCGGGCAGCTCGAACTCGGGTATGACCTCCACATGCTCCGGAAAGACCTCGGCCAGCTGCTGAGCGATCACGCCTCGGACGCGAGCGTTTTCTCCCAAGTTTCGAGCTTGGCGCCACTCTTCCGTGTAGGCGTACTCCACCATCTCCACTTCCATAAAACGCTGGAGAACGTCGTCAACATCGACGTCAACGATGCTTTCCTTTATCCGCTCGTCAGACGAGTACTCGATGGTCGTGACCTGGAGTGGGACGCTGGACACCACGCGCGATTCTCCGCCTTCGAATTGTTGCAACCGGAAGTCGTACTCGACATTGTCGTCCATGGGGTTGTCAATGCTGAATCCAATAACGTTGTTCGTGGCGTTGTCACCCGCGGGTACCGCCAGATAGATCCCGCCGTCGCTCCCGCTGGTCACATTCACGTCGTTTTCCGTAGTCACGATACGCTGGGTTCCCGTTGACGACTGTATCTCAACGGTACCGTTCAGCAGTCCGCCTCTCCCGGGCCTCACCACGATGCTTCCTCCCGTACCACCATCTCCAGTACTGTTACCCGAAAGCAACATTAGCGCTCCACCGTCTCCAGAAGGTCCTGCATCGAAAGGTGTCGTTGACCCTGCAGATATCTCGACCGCACGTCCGGGCTGTAAAGGATCGATCTGCTGCCCGGCGGAAACGCGGACGCCCAACTCCGTCATCTGGACTTGGGGGCCGTCTTCAAGGGTGCGACCTACTTGGATACTGACATTTCCAGACTGGCCCCCTTCTGCTGCTGGTCCGGTGGCAAGGGTGATCGATCCACTGTCACCCAATGAGGCCGTACCGGTAGAGATAAGAACCGAACCGCTGGCACCGGTAGGGTCAGCATTCGCATATGATCCGCCAGCTTCGGTGGCGACTGTGATGTCGCCACTCTTGTCGCCGGTGTTTGGTCCAAAGCTATAGTGCTTGTGCTGAGACTGTATGGCGGATATGAGATCAAGCGTAAGCGAGACCTTGTCCACCTGGAGGAAATCGCTGATCGCAAAGTCCTTGTCGGGCAGCTCGAACTCGGGTATGACCTCCACATGCTCCGGAAAGACCTCGGCCAGCTGCTGAGCGATCACGCCTCGGACGCGAGCGTTTTCTCCCAAGTTTCGAGCTTGGCGCCACTCTTCCGTGTAGGCGTACTCCACCATCTCCACTTCCATAAAACGCTGGAGAACGTCGTCAACATCGACGTCAACGATGCTTTCCTTTATCCGCTCGTCAGACGAGTACTCGATGGTCGTGACCTGGAGTGGGACGCTGGACACCACGCGCGATTCTCCGCCTTCGAATTGTTGCAACCGGAAGTCGTACTCGACATTGTCGTCCATGGGGTTGTCAATGCTGAATCCAATAACGTTGTTCGTGGCGTTGTCACCCGCGGGTACCGCCAGATAGATCCCGCCGTCGATACCACTGGACAGAGAGACGCTGTCATCAGAAGTGACGATGCGTCCCACTCCTGTCGATGCCTGAATGTTGACCGTCCCGTTGGTAACTCCCCCTGCTCCGGGGCGAACTACTAGCTTCCCTCCTGCACCTTTACTGCCCGATCCCGCCTTGAGAGTAACGTCTCCGCCCGCTTCACTTGCGCTAGTGCCATCCTTGCGACGACCACGCGACTGGTCATCGTCAGAAGACCCGCCGAAAATCTCAACTCCGCCGCCAGGACCGACCGTGCCTCGCCCGGCGTTGATTCTGACCGAACCACCGGCCCCATCGATACCGTGTCGCTCGTCTCCTGTTCCTGTCCCAGCCGATATCAATACGTCCCCTCCCTCTCCATGAGATGCTTGACCCGCTTGCAGTCGTAGCGCGCCACCCGCTTTGGCAGAACCTTCGGTATCACCAGCCGTGATCCTGACCTGGCCGCCATCCGAAGCCCCTGCAATACCAACCCGTGCAACGATATCACCGCTGGTGGAAGCGTTTCCAGTTAAAAAAAGGACTGACCCGGCGGGTCCAGACAGCGAACCTCCCGTGGATAGACGGACGTTGCCACTTTTTCCGTTTTTCCCAGCGTTTGGGGTGTGAACACCCACGCCACCACTGGACCCGTGCCAGCTTTGGCCAGACTGAATCCTAACTGCGCCTCCTGTATGGCCCGACATAGACTCGGTTGCCCCTGCGGAAATGTTCACGTCGCCACCGTTTCTTGCAGTGCCAGGTCCAACGGCAAGGGCTATGCCGCCTCCCGCGCCTGCACTCGAGCGCCCGGTTGCTAGAGTCAGCTCTCCTGACTCACCACGAGTGGAATTCCCGGTGGATACTGCAATGGACCCGCTGGAGCCAGAGCGGCCTGCGCTTGCGGTGACAACCCGCACCGATCCGCTCGTCGCGTCTTTGCTTGCGCCGGTAGCAATAACGATGGACCCTCCAGTACCTTTCGCGGCGGATCCTCCTAACAAACTCACCGTTCCTCCTGTATCCGTCGGTTTTCCACCGCTAGCTTCACCGCCTTCGATATCGACGCTACCTCCTCGTCCGCCGCCCGCACCATGTCGATTCGTGCCGGCACCAGCTGCTAGTGACAGCGCACCGCCGACTCCTAGCCGAGCGCTGGACTCGCCTGCAGTGATGTTCACGGCACCTCCTTTGGGGCCCGATCCAGTTCCTGCAGCAACTGTCACGGCTCCCCCGGCCCCCGCCACCGCTGCGCCAGTGCCCAAAAGTAGAGATCCAGCGTCACCGGAGGCTGATGATCCCGTGGACAACATGACGTCTCCACTCACTCCGGTTGGCCCAGAATCGGGTGTGAGGATGACGATTTGCCCGCTAGATGACGCTTCGCCAGAACCCGACTGCAAGAGGAGGGAGCCACCAGTGGCGGCAGCTGCGGGACCTGCAATGAGTTCGATACTCCCACCCGGATCGTTTTTTGCGTCCAATCCACCCGCTCGCCCTGCATCAATAAAAACGGACCCGCCATCTCCACCACTGCCGTGGCTGTTCCCTTTCGCTGTGCTGAGCCCATCCCCCGCCGCCATCAGAATGTCACCCCCACGCCTTCCTTTCGCCGTGGAATCTCCAGCCCGCAACATCACAGCCCCGCCGTTTTGTTCCGCACCAGTCCCCACAAATAATTCGATGTTGCCACCAGGACCACCACCAGCGTCCCCTGTGTTAAGAACAAGCGCACCCGAACCGCCGTCGGGACTGTGACCGGTAGAAAGAACTGCTCGCCCACTGTTCCCGTGCTGTCCGGCGTTGACGGTTTGCAGAATCAGATCTCCACTGGTCGATCCGTATGAGTGTCCAGTGCGAATTGAAATGTCACCACCGCTGTCCCCGTGCGTATCTCCGGCGACAAGGGTGATGTCGCCCCCGTCGCCGGAGTCGCCGGGCCCGACGCTTACCTCGAAGTTGCCGCCACGACCGTGAACGGCTTGGCCGGTTTCAAAGCGGATCGCCCCAGAGTTGCCTTGACTTGATGTGCCGCTGTGAATAAACATGCCACCGCTCGTTCCAGATTCGCCGGCATTCGCAGTTGATAAGCGCATGGGCCCACTTGAGCTGTGCTCGCCGTAACCGGTCCGGATTTTTATCTCCCCGCCCTTGCCTCGGCGTGAGAATCCACCGGAGAGCTCAATGTTCCCGCCGTCGTCTCCCAAGGCGCCTCCTTGACCCGCTCCGCCGAAAATCTGAACGCTTCCACCGTCGCCGCCGTTGTAACGGTCCCGGCTGCTTCCTTCCCCGGCAACAATGAGAACGTCGCCACCTGCCGCTTCCAGCGCGCTTGTTTCTCCAGCTGCCAGGATGACGTCACCCCCGTCTCCGGTGTGTCCAGATCCCACAGCGGCGAGAATATCGCCACCAGGCCCGTCTTCGGCAGTCCCTGTGACTAGTTGAACAGTCCCACTCCCGCCGCGGCTGGAGGTTCCCGTGAAGAGCAGAAGCCCCCCACTAGTTCCAGCACCCCCTGCGTTCATAGTGCGTAGCATGATTGTTCCGCTCGACGTATGACTGCTGTACCCGCCCGCGATAAGGACATTTCCGCCGGAAGCCTTGTCGATTGTGGTGCCCGCCGTTAGCTCGATGCCTCCGCCAGCTCCCGAGTCACCGTCGCCCACGCGGATCGCAATGTGTCCTCCACCTCCAATCTGGGCATCCCCTGTCGAAAGGGAAACGCTGCCGCTCGAGCCGTAGCTCGTGGTACCAGTCCGGATAGACACATCACCGCTAGATCCCTGTGCGCCGGCGTCCCCAGTGTCCACCGCGATGGATCCGCTGGATCTCAGCGTGCTCAAACCAGATTTGATCAACACGTCACCACCGCTGCCGGCGAAGGACCTGCCACCGTCCAGAGTTACACGGCCACCGTCGTCGCTACCTGCTTGACCTTTAGCGGCGCCACCTATAATGCTAACTTCTCCGCCGTTGCCGCCATCAGTCTGATGGGGACTCGATCCTTGCCCGCCTTCGATAGATACACGCCCACCCGTTCCGCCAACGGCGCTTGTCATGCCCGCGGAAATTTGAACGCTTCCGCCGTCCTCGTAATCACCTTCGCCGACGGACAAATAAATTGACCCTCCGCTTCCAGCGGTGGCTGCACCCGTGTTGACAAAGATAGATCCTGATGTGGCTGCAGAGGACTCACCGGTGGACACGGAAACGTCACCGCTTGCACCGTCAGATCCTGATGGAGATGTCGTGAGAGCAATGGGACCGCTGGACCCGTCGACGCTTGTGCCAGATTGGACGCTGATCCCTCCGCCCCGGCCAGCCACAGAATCACCGCCCACAATCTCTACGGTCCCGCCGCGGTCCAGCACTGACGTTCCTCTCGAGCTTCCACCCTGCACAATGACGTGGCCCCCGTCACCCCCGTCTCCTTCGTCGACGCTGGAGCCCTCGCCAGCGGTAACGAACACGGTGCCTCCTCGCGCTCCGACAGCCGAAGTGTCACCAGCGTACAGGAAAAGATCTCCACCGTCGCCAGTGCCACCCGCACCGACGAAAACCCCAACAGCGCCTCCGGCCCCATCTACCGCCTCTCCAGAGCCAAGCAGCACCGTGCCAGAGTCGCCGTTGCTGGAAGTCCCAGTGGAGATGGCGATGGAGCCGCTCGACGCAGAACCAACTGCGTTTGTGGTAGACACGTACACGGCTCCGCTGGCAGACACGTCACTTGCGCCGCTACGAAGCTCGATTGTGCCTCCCGTACCCGTTGAGCTCGTACCGCCCACCAGAGAAACCGCCCCGCCAGCACCGTCGATACCGGATCCGCCGGCAAGGACAATGGCCCCGCCGTCTCCGGCGCCGCCGCCGGCTTCCGTTCCTGAAGCACCGCCACCAGAAATTGAAACAGTGCCGCCAGCACCGCTTTCTGCGTTGGTCCCGTCGCCCGCACCGAGCAATACAGCTCCGCCAACACCGTCCACGGCGCTCGTGTTTCCCGCCATAAACTCAATATCGCCACCGGAGCCGACCAGGTCGGCACCGCCGATGCTGAAGACAATGTCACCCGCATCTCCATCCGTGGAGGATCCTGTCTGAAACTCGATATCTCCGGCACTTCCGTCGGTGGCCTGTCCCGTGCTCAGGACGATCGACCCAGACACGCCCTTTGGGCCCGCATTCATGGTTCGAATCAGGATATCGCCGCTAGAGCTTGTCGTTCCCGAGCCACCGGAAATCGATACCCCTCCACCAGTCTGATGGCTGCTCGTACCTGCGTCGATGACCACCCACCCTCCCACTCCCGAATCGCCACTTCCGACGGACATGCGAATGTCTCCTCCACCGCCGCCCGTAGCGTAACCTGATTGGATCAGGATCTCGCCTGTGTTCCCGGCTGAGGACGTTCCGGTGAGAAGCTTCACCATTCCGCTAACACCCAAGGCCCCGGCGTTTGCGGTGGTCAATGTCGCCGCGCCGCTCGAAGTAAGCCTGCCGACACCCGTGGAAAGGAGCAGGGCACCGCCGGTGCTCGCCGCAGCGTAGCCACCCGTAGCAGTCACCATCCCGCCCACGTCAGAAAGTCCCTGGCCGAACGCTTCGCCACCCGTGATTGTTACGGGACCACCTAAGCCGCCGGCGTAGGACGTTGTGTCCGTCCCCGCACCAGCCGTAATCAGCACGCCTCCTCCGGCAGATGAAGGCGCGGCAGTGTTACCTGCGGTGATGTACACGGAACCACCCTCCCCGCTGTCACCACTGCCGACCGCGAGGTTGATCTGTCCGCCCTTGCCGCCGACGGCTGAGTTCGTGATCAGCGAGATCGAGCCTGAGTCCGCGGCGCTCGCGGCACCCGTCCTCAAAAGTAGGTTCCCGCTAGAACCCGCGGTGCCGCTGTTGGCCGTCTGTAGGTACAAGCCGCCGCTAGAGCCGTTGAACGCGTATCCAGAGTTGATGCGCACGCTTCCCCCGTTGGAGCTTGTGTCGGTCGTTTCGCCCGCCGTAACGGAGACATCGGAACCTTGACCGATGCCCGTGGCCCCGACGGTGATGCTGATGAAGCCGGCCTCGCCGTTCGTGGCCGCACCGGTTCCGAGGACGAGGGACCCAGTGCTGTTTGACAGAGACTCACCAGACGAAACGGAGACGCCGCCGCTAGAAGCGGTGCCCTGGCCGACCCCTGAGCCAACTTCCACTTGCCCGGAAGCGATGCCCTCGCTCGACCCGCTGGCGAGAAAGATATCTCCCCCTTCTCCGCTCTCGCTAGCGCCCCCGCTGATGCTCACGCCTCCACCTTTGCCTTCCATGGAAGAGCCACCGGTGACCTCTATGCCTCCGCCAACGCCGACGTCCCCCCCGAAGGCCTCAAGTCCCTCAGCGCCCCCACCGGTGATTGAAACGCCCCCGCCGCTTCCCCCGATAGGGTTGACCCCGTCACCAGCAGAGAGCGACAAGCTTCCTCCGGCGTCGTTGGCGTTAATCGAGTTGGCGGATAGAATGCTCGCGTTGCCACCAGATTGGACCCGAAACGTGGTGTCGTTCAGAAACAGGGAAAAATTCTCGCCGCTTTCAGTCGTGCCCGACGCCGAAAGCTGGCCGCCACCGAACTGAGGGTCGGCCTCTATGATGAGGGTACCCACGAGCCGGTTTTCTGTTGATGGAAATGCCAAGAAAGAGTACGTGTTCAACGATGTGAGGGTGAGAATGTTGAAGGATGACGGTGGTAACAATGATGCAACGCGACCATACTATTGGCTTTTGTGGAAAAAAGGATTGTGGTGGATATCCAGGCATTTGAGTTGGTACAACGGGATAGACGAGCCCGTCACTCATCGGCAACGCTGGTGTACAAAGGGTCCTTTGGAACCAATCGGGGCGCACCCAATGCACGAGAAGAGCGAACATCATCAGGATTCCCAGTACATAGGAGATTTGTATTCGGACCATGTCTCGGGGCAATGCCGCAATATTTCAGCAAACTACTGCGAGTCGTTTGTTTGGCGTGGTGAAATCGCCCGTGTTCGCTGCGGTAAAATTATTCCCGATTAAGAACGATTATACTTCGAACTACCTTGTTTGTCGCGAGCAGCATCATAGTCTATGGTTCATGCAGTTGCGAAAATCGAATTTCAGGTTCTACCAAAACACAGAGGTGCCCTTTTGTGGATGTTGACCGGGAGGCAGTCGGCGGCGTGTATCGCGTTCCCGGAGTGAATGAGCCAGGTCATTTCTTCGGTCCGCTGTTGAGGAAACTATTCTTGAGGACTGGGTTACTTTTCGTTTTTTCACACTGTAGGGTGAGTGCAGCTGTGATCACAAATAAAAGATGCCTGGGTCAGACAACAACTGGTATGCAACAACCTTAATGGCGTACTTTATACACACAGACAACTCGGGGCATTTGCAGCGTATTTTGGCCTTGAAAGGTGTACCATTCGTTCTCCCTGTCGAGCGAGCTATGCAACTCGCACACGAATAAAACAATACTTTTCTCCGTAAGAATCGTATTATGGCGGAGGCATTGGACCTGTCTTGATTTATTATTAACCTCCGGACAGCCGGACAGCGCTTCGCTGCGTCGAGAAAATTGGCCACATCCTTCGAAATCTGGGGTGCACCGCCGTTTTAGGTGGTTCCCCAACTACTCTACCCACACACGCGAGCAGACTTTTTGCAGACTCTCTGTCACGCACACACTCGAGAAGAGTAATGAAAACACGGAGCTGGATTGAGGGTGTTTTTTGTATATAAGAAAATCTAAATTTAGTCGGATGCAAGCGATAGATCTTGTCGTGGCTTTGAAGATGTACTTCAAGAGCGCGTTGTGGGCCCGGAAACAATATGGGGTCAAGTTTGTGTTGAATGCTGCCCTCCATCGTGAAAGTATATGCCGCTTTGGCAGCCGATATGATGAAGTAACTACGACCTCCGCACTCTTTTGCACTGTTATACTGCAGCAGCGTACATTTTACTATGTGCTACTGCAGTGTTTGGAACGGGAAAAGCAACCCGGTATTCTCACCCGCCGGAGTTTGCAGCAGCTGGCGCTACACTCCCTTGTATGTTACTAAGGCAGTCTGCTGGGTGCGTTGCTTTCAAACCTCACAATCGGGATAGACTGGACGCATTAAACATTGAACCAGCCGGTTTGTTGCTCTTAATTGTTCGTTGACTCCTTTCGGAATGTGGGGTGAGCGACTAGAAGTTCGGCGAAGTGGACTCGATTTTTCTTTCGACCTTGACAATTTTGGCGCCGACGTGAATTGAATTAAGGCTGCCCAATGTTGTTGTTGTTGTACAAGTTGATGTCTCCATCGAATAACATGTCAGACTGCAGTCACTGAACTCTGTTCCCGAATTACAATCATTGGGCGAGCGTTTTCACCACGTGACGCTAAGCTTGATAGCCAGGACCATCGACCATCGCAATGCATGCTTGCGAGTTTATTGACCTTCGCTCAAAATGCTGATATGCCGCTTTTTGGTAATACCACCACGTGTTGTGGAGTGTATGAAACGCCAACAAACCAAATTGACGCATATGAGAAGATTGAAGAATCAAGCCTACCGTTCGTCGAAGAAGAACGTACGCTCGAAAAAAATTCATCAGTATTGCGTAAGGCCCACTGACCGCTGAAATTTTTTCTGGCTAGTGCAAACAGGGCACACCGTGAAACAGAATTTAGTGGACAAGGAAAATGAAGCAGATGAAGGCCTGATGTTTTGTGTCGGATGGACAGGGGCCCCATGGTACAGGGTTGAGAGTCCAACAGCACGCAGAATCACGTGGTGAGTGGTCTTCTCTCGCGTGCTCGCGTCCGACTAATTTGTGCTTTTGTTGGCTAGTTTGTTGTCGTGAGAGCTTGGGTAGGCTTTGACCTTCTCCCTTTGTGTGTTTTGCTTTTTTCCGTTCTTCATGCGAATATTTCGTTTTTGTTGCTCATGACGGGGTAAGAAAGTCACCCACGAAAGAGTACCTTGTGTTTTTTGTAAAACGCGTTGTTACTTCGATCAGATTTTGTGCAGACCTCGTTATACCGACAGCAGGTGTATGGTAACATCAGAGAAAACTACAAGGTAGCCTAGATGATATCACACCGTCCAGGCAAATAAAGAAGCAGAAGGCGTGTGTGTGCGAATACCGGCGACACTTTGGCGGGCACCACGACAAACAACGTCTGAAAACGGTTATTGGCCAACAGACTTTCGCGAAGAAACAGGGGTTGGATGATACCCATGAAGTAGGCTCGAAAGCCACCAACACGAAGAACATCGACCCAAAAAAAAACTGTTTCCTTACCTGGGATAAGGGCAACACGTAGCAGAGGAACTTACAAAAGGGCAACCATCTGAGAGCAAATTTGATCCTCGCGCCACGAAAGAGTTTTTTTTACAGGTTTTGCGGTTTGGTGAGTATTTTTGTCGTGTTTCGCCAAGCTTGGTTTCGCCGATGTTTCCGTTGTCCTGTTGGTGGAACGGACTTGGTGAGAGCAAATCTGATCCTCGCGCCACGAAAACGTTTTTTTTACAGGTTTTGCGGTTTAGTGAGTAATTTTTGTCGTGTTTCGCCAAGCTTGGTTTCGCCGATGTTTTCGTTGTCACGTTGGTGGAACGACTTTGTCCAACTATTGCGTGCAAATCCGCTCTCACAAGCACACCCAGAGCGTTTGTTGGCGTGGGTCGGTTTCGCAGATGACAACTCGAGGTTGGCCTCCCGGCAGCTACTCGCGAGAAACGCACTCTGTCCGGCTCGCCGTTCACTGTTCCCGAGAGGCACAATGCTTGTTTTCCAGGCATGGGAATTATGTAGTAGTCAAACCTCGTTGGCGAGTTATAGAGTCGTTGTCTTTGGCGAGTAACATACACTCATTTTGTTTAGTAGGTGCGGTAGGAAGAGAGGAAAGCCTAAAAAAATTAGCTATGTCGCCATGAAGACTTTTCGGTATTTACAGACTAGTCAATTTTTTGTGTTTCACGATGTATTTTTGTACCCTTCGACGTTTGTTTGTCAGTGGTTTTCCATTCTATTATGCGTGCCGTCGTTGTCGTTGTCGTTGTCTTCATTCATACAGTACTCATCAAGGCAAAGAATTTTTTTTCTGTGGCCGGCAGCCCACCAAGACTGGAAAGAAAAAAAAGACTCAAGAGAAAGCCCAACACTCACGAAGAAGCGTAGGTTCTAGACCAACAGAAAACAAGCCCAGAGGCGGTAGAGCAAAGAGCCAACAAAATATGCTCGAAATGGAGAGTTAATTGCCCCAAACATTCGGAAGCTGCACTATATGAAATAGATGATGTAGGAGCATGACCACAAAACGAAAAAAACCTTCACACGATACTCTCCCACCCCAATGAACCAGGCGAGTCCATAGTCTGTTTTGCTTTTTCATGGTCACTGGGATTGGGTACAATGCTGTCTTCCCGCGATGACGACGAGTTTGTTAGTTGATCCCTCCGCCTTCGTTCCTTCGCTCTCCATTGAGGATTGTTGGCTCGAGACCTGGCTCCGAACAGAACACACACCAACAGATTTTGCTGTTCCCGCTGGCGGCACTAAGCCCTTCACTAGGACTTCAAAACACCCGTTCCCCTTTTATTATCAAGAGAGCAAAGTAAAGTTCTCAAAGAGATCCTTGCTGTGAGCCAAATGTGCTTGTTTTTAGTCAACTAGGGTGCAGGACACGACAGACCCTCGCACGGCTTCATTGTTCTCACCGTTGGCGTGGTCACACAACAATGGCTGACATGCTGCAGTTGGTAACCTCGCAAACGTTGATGATGTTTGGACGTGGGTTCGAGTCACGACGCCGCAATACGAACTGAGATTTTTCGAGCACAACATGCCCAAACAATTAAGGCGATCAACTTATTATTATGTGTACGCAACGATTTCGGGTCACGGTCGACGAGGGATATGCCCAAACAATTAAGGCGATCAACTTATTATGTGTACGCAACGATTTCGGGTCACGGTCGACGAGGGATAGGAGCGGCCGAAACATTCTCGCCATAAAAGTAAAGGCAAGCATGGAAGATGGAGAACGAAGAAAGAATACAACCCGTGTGTGGTTTTTCCTCCTGTGTGACCGAAGAGCTGATGCGTCCAGAAAACGTACCGAAAGGAGTAGAAGTGATGCCCAGAATATATTGGGCGTCGCACACATCGTTGAAAACGGGTTGAAAACGGGATGTATTTTCATTTCTACAACACGGGTATCACTGGTTAACCTTTGGGTGTGGAAAACCGAGAGGGTAGTGGGTGTCCTTCGCTGTTAGGCCTCCAGAAATCGAAGGAAAGGCACACACGATGACCACACTGCGTTGAGCAACTTGTTTGGGTTCATTTCCCTTTCGAGGTTTGCGTTGAGGGTAACTTGAGCGGGAACAACAGCGTTCCATTCGCGGCTGACTTTTTAACAAGGTGGATCTTCTTTGACGACCGCAAGTGGTGTGTTTTGTGTGTTATGTCACTACCAGGTGCATGTTTTGATGAACTCATTTTTTGCTGTGCAAACAAGTGGGCCGACGGTGAGAGCGGGAGAATATCTGAGTTTGTTTTCTCATGAGTTTGCTTGACCAAGCACTGGTCTTCATGCCACGATTCTCTCTGGTTCTGCTCGTCTGCAAACCTGCAGACTAGTTTTTCGTTTTGTTGTACTTTCCGCGTAAAGAGTATGTATCCTTCCGACCACTCTCTGTTCTCGATGGCCTCACAGGCCAAACAAATCCGATGGGTGCGAGCTTCAGGAGGGCCTCAAGACGAGGAACCGAATATCATACCACGCCTTGGATCTATCCCACTTGACAGGGCCGCCCTGCACAGTTTGGACGAGAAAACAAATGACCGCTGTATGGTAATTCACACCTACCTGTCACGAAGGATGCCGGACACGGAAGGTCGAACACAGTCCCACGGCAGTCCGTGCTGAAGATCTCGGAGACAGTCATGCAGGCGCCTTCGGAGGCACACCACGCGCAGTCTTCATCCTCGGCGCAGGTCGTGCACTCGGGGTATTCGCCGCACCTCGGGGTCTCTGTTATGTGGGCGTGGGTGTGTCGATGCAAGTGCGTGTCCGAGCGCCGCACAAGGAAGGAGGAGAGTGATATCTTACGCGTTCATTTGTTGGCTTAGCGATCATCTATTACACTTCTTTTCGAGACCATAAACGGCTTCTACTTGCAATACTGTCACCGCCAACACCTGGGTCGCTTCGAGTTTCTACCATGTTTCCGATGTGAAACTCTTGGTTTTCCTATAGTACTTCGTTCCGCTAGGTGTTTCGTGGATAGGGATCGGTGGCTCACGGGTTTGCCTGTGTGAAACTGGAAGTAGCCTTCGACTGTACGAAAACAGCGAAGTCGTGTGCTTTGACAGGATTGAAGCGTGTGTATCATTTAACTGGGAAGAACGGATACGGTCAATCAATGTTGACGCAATGGGAAAGTGCAGCAAGATGGGATGGAACGGTCACAAGTAGATACAGAAAATAAAAGCGCGAGCATTGAGAACACGAAGGACGTGGGATTGCACAGCGTCCAAACGCAACTTATTGTAGAGTCACCCTTTCGACATACAGTAGATAATATTTGCCGATCGCTTCCACTCCCAATGTAGCAAATTGTGTGGCGGCACGTTTGTCGTTTTTCGTCAGCCATTGATCACAGCAGGCAGAAATGTATTTCTTTGTGACCCCAGCTCTAACTTGTGACCGATAGACTGGGGTTAGGGGAGATCGACAAAGGGGAAGACGGAACTCTAACTGTAGCTAGGTATAGCCTCGGGAAGGTGGTAAAACAAATGGCGATGGAATAGAATAATCATCTACAAACGAAACAAGAAGGAAAGTCTGACCAGGGCAAACGTCGGGCTCGGAAATCCAGGTAGGGCAGGGCGATCCATCCGAAGGCCCGCTCGAGGTCCCGTCGACGCACTGAAGGGTGGACAAGCAGTAGCCGCAGCCTCCCACGCCAACACAGCTCGTGCAGTTACTGACGTCGGTCCTTTTTTTAGTGTTGCAGAGGGGGGGGCATGAAGTAATGCAGTGGTATTATAATTAACGACAAGAAGCGAAGAGCAACCAGAGACGAGTACTATACCGCAAATTTATCTACTCAGTAGCACCATGTCAACTCGTTTGCCTACATTCAGCGGCTTAGCCACATGAACTTCGTACTGGCTTGGCACCAAGGCCAAGGATGAATACATGTGGATTAGTCTACACTACTGTATAGTCTACCGCAGTCTGTATTTTTTTGCCACCCTGACCTCGTTGAAACCTTCTGGTGGAGTGCATTGTCACATCTATCTCTTGCCTGCCGTAGATACATAGTTTCCCACCTCGTCATGCACCGTAGAATGCCTAGACTAAACGTCGAGTTCAGCACACGTACGGATGGTCTTGGTAGTTCGGGTGCACCAGCAGCAATCGACATGCTACATACAATTTTCTACACAGCTCTCATCGATGCAGCAACAGTCTATATGGATTTGTACCCTTTTTTTCTGTGTACGTACGTACCTGGTGCAGACTAGACTATATCATTAGTTTATTGTCTGAACTGCGACCAAAAACATGGATAAAAGTGTTGTATGCCTCATTGATGCCGACTCACCAGTACACTCCTGTGTCGACTGAGAAATCCTCGCAGACCTGCCCAGCGGCGAGCTGCCAAGCCCAGGCAAGGGCAAGTAACCAGTACATTGCCACCATCAAGTTAGCCGGACAACCCGAAGGTCCCTGGCGTAGCCTTTTCATGGGTCCCACCACGCCTGTCGATCCAGAGGGACAATCAAAATGAGTGAATTCTCAATGTACAACCGTATTTTTGTGTCAATAAAAATAACATATAGTCTATAGTCTAGTCTAGACTATGTATGTAGTCTTTTATTTAAGTTTACCATATTTGGGGTTTTCGAACGCTACGTGGAGCGTCCGTAGCACAGCGCGGATGTGACGGCTGCCGCCCGCGATTTTTCTCGGGGAACACAAACGTCAGATCATTAATGGATCCGAACCCACCTCGTCGAGAGATAGATATATTCCATGTCTCACCACTACTACACCAGAGTTAAGGAGGTAGACCACTCAGCCACCCAGTAAAAGGTTGACCATTTACCTGACTGAGACAGGACCTTATAATACTCTCTGGCACTGAAACCTAGCGGGAAATAATCCCCAGGATCTCAAAACAACGTAGGGTCGCCGACTTTCTTCAGACGGTAGGGAGGATGCTTTTTCCGCTAGGATTTTTACATGCGAGTGTGTTTTCTCCTTTCACGCACAAGTTTTTTTCTCTTTTTTCTTTTCGAATCAGAAAATGAAGAAGGGGCACAAGTCGGGATTCGAACTCCCGACATGTCCTGCCGACGTTTCCACGATGTTAGGGAGGAACAAGGAAATAAAAGGGGGAGGGAGCAAGTTCGTTGCTCCTGGCTTCTGGTACTCACAGTTGTTGTTTGATCTCTTGTTTTAGCCTTCTTAGACCAGGTCCACTCAGCGCCCACTCGGAGAGTGAGGGAGCGGGGCTGGGGTTTTGATCTTCCTTCAAGCTATTTCAATACCCCTCAACGACGCCAACTATCCATATCCAAAGAAAATTCAAAATATCCGTTAAGCGCTCATACAACGTTCATGAAACGCTCGTACAATGCTCATACACTAGTTGTTCCATTACACCAGTGGATGCTTATAACATTATGGGGGATAAAGCGAGTATTTCAGATGGATCCAACCTAAGGGTGGAGGAATCTGAAATTGGTGTTTATTGGAGTTGATGAGAAGTGAGCATTTATTGTTATGTGCCAAAGAGGATGTCTGCGTGCGTATAGAAGAGGAGGCATGCGCACCGAGAGAAGGCAGCTGCTCGCAGGACATTCTGTTTGCGCCCGATCACGTTGAAGCATCATCAGTGCTGGAGCACAGGGACTGCTAAACATACGAGTGGACAACACTGCCAGCTACTACCTGTGAAGACGTTCTGTTCCGGGGAGCTAGTGTTGTCGNAAGGGACATGTCGATTGATGATTGCTATTATTCCACGGGGAACTGGGGTATGACGGTCTGATTGGGCAGGTGGATGTCAATGGTATGGAGTACCATTGGGGGGTCTCGGTGTACTGAGACGGCATTTTGTTTGGACCTCCTGCCAGTTGACATGGAAGGGGAACTTGGACTCTGGAGCAGAGAGGGAAGCGACTGGTGTCGTCCCCTCGTTATTGGCCAGAGAGTTACCTTCTAGACTTCGTGGAAAATAATAGACTATATATATTTGACACTTCGGAAAAATACAATAAACCTCGTGTTCCTAAATATGCCACAAAGAACGGCCGACTGTTTTTTTTTCACGATCACGATTTTTGTTTATTTCCCGCCCGCCCCTTAACGAATCGATGCATATGGTGTCACAAGAATCACAGGCCAGAGAGAGACAGAGAGTCAGAGAGTGTCAAACTGGGACCGACAAGCAGACATAGGCAGACACAGAGCGAGAGCGGGCGTAGAAGCAGGGTGCAAAACCAGACCGACTGCGAGGCTGTGCATCAAGGCTACCGATACATGTAGCATAGCTCGGCTATCGCCGGCTCTAATGTAGCTAGCGTACAGTGATGCCTGGAAGTTTAGGCAAGACACCCGTATCGGATCGCGCAGCAATTCCCGAGAGGGAGAGATTCAACCGAGGACGTACCCTCGTCCGCGGCGCGCAGTAACTTCTCCCAAGGTAGACCTGCGCTTTTGCTTTCCCGATGCCACACCTCCGGAGCGGTTATCTTCTGCTGCGTGCCAATTCTCTTAGCCCGTAGACCTAGAACAGAGACTCAGCAACCTTCCACCCTTCCTGTTGCGGGAAAGCCGAAGGTGTGCATGACTCCTATGCGAAAGATCGTAAGATCTTGGGTTATTAATTTACCTGCTTTCGGGGAGTTCACCGAGGCGTTCGAGCTGTGTCGCGGTGAAACGACGAAATGAACGAACCGGCACATTTGTTTTCTCATGCGACGTGTTACGGGCGCGTGGTTGGGTTGGTTAATTTTGGACCGCGCGCGCCTTGCAAAATCAGTATGCAAGAGGACTGTCTGGCAGTGTGCTTCTGGCAGTGTGCCTCTGTCGACACGGTGCTACTACTGACTGTTATAGATCTAGATGTACTTTGCTGTATCTAGTTTATTAGTGCTTTTTTTGTCATCACTCTTCAAATCGGTGCCTTCAGCATTCGTGCCGCGTACTCCAGCCCGTGGTCACACACAAGTATATGTTGTGTCCAAAACAATCGCCAGTCTGCTGTTCGGATGGCGGAGACCACTGTTCCATTCGTTCTTGATTTTTCCCCCATGGGTAGGTGCAGTGTACCTTGACAAGGAGGAGGTGATGGGGTCAAAAACCCTTTGAAACACTTCGCCGCGCGCTCCGCACGAACACGAGAGTTGGCAGAGTAAAGACAAGCATACAGCAGTACCGCTGCTCGGGGCCAACGGTAGCAGCGCACTCCATCCCCTTCAATAATGACCCTGACGACGATTGGTGCAGGGTCGAAAGGCACGCAGTATATTATTCTGTGATTCCCCAATCATGAAGTCGAGTCGGGAGGAGAACCAGGCCTCTCATGGCAAGAAGACTACATTTACACCCGAGCACTAACGACGTCCGTGGTTACAGGTCAGTGAACCCAAAACGAAACTCTAAAGTTGAGAGAGAGGACAAACACACACTGACACCTGCTTTTGGTTCCGATAGACCACGCCCCCAGATAACTACGGGGTCATGTCTACCATTGCTACGCATATACTTCTATATGGTGTCCAACATTTTTTCTAGGGCGAGAAACGATAGCATGACTGCAACACCGTAAACGTGACGTACGATATCACACCCGCACAAGAGAATGTGACACCTTGAGTGGATCTTTGGAAGCTTTGTTTTCGGCTCGAGACGAGCCCAAAAATAGCGTACTTTCAGACGAAGTAACACCATGACAGACGTTACAGCAGTAGCGCACAACCAACATAAAATATACCCCAGGTGATGAATTAATACTTCGTATTAATGTTGTCACGGGGGCGTGTACTATCGTGTGTCGCTACGGTATGCAACTAACTTTTTCCTGCAGATAGCCGCGACCGAAATTTACGGCATGAGGCAGCCGTAGGCGATCGCCTTCAAGCCGTGCGCCGGGCGGGAGGTGCCTGTTGGCGACGGAAGTATTCGCCGAGTTCTTCAAACGTAGCCCTCTTCTTTGCCAAACATGCAGAGCAGTCGTAGAAATTGTTGTTCTTGAAGCAAGCGTCAATGAATGACCTCAGGAAGGGCGCGTTCTGCTAGGTGACCAATTCCCAACCTCTGCAACAGCAGGGTATCATCTCCGACCCACTCCGCGGACTCTCCTAACTAAACCAAACTAAACCAACCGCGCCACGCTGCCCACTCGGTGAGGAGGTCAAACGACGCTCCGTTTCCAAACCACCACACAGTAAGCGTGTCGAAGGTAAGCGTATCGAAGGCAATCAAAACCCGTGCTAGCCCCGCGTTCTTGTCGCCAACACACTGACGTGCCGTCCTTTTTCAGTTGAACGGGTTTCTGGCTTCGATGTCCATCAGTCGCCCGAGGCAAGACACGAGCATGTTTGATAACTCCCCCGTGGGCGTGAAAGGCGCCTCGATCTTGCGCACGAGAAGGTTGCTCAGCTCCCGCCGCATCGCCTTGAATGCCACCGCCGTGCTCTCCGTCATCCGAAACCGCAGCCATCGGTCTGATGACATCGCAAGGATAACGCACGCATTTCAGGGTGCGTGTTCGCAGGCAAACGACGAAACACAAGGAGGGCCGGGGTGTCAAGGAGAAGAGACACCAGAGTCTTCGCGTGCTTTTTTGAGACATCATTGCACACTGACGGAACTGCGAGCCCTGCACGTAAGCCGAGAGGCAACGCGGGTCTCGGCAGAACAGGGGTGTGAGAGGGGAGGCAGTTTTCACCTTGACGGTAGTCATTCTTTTGTTGTTGTGTGTGTTGTGTTCATCCTAAAAACGCCATGGCCTCTGCCTACTTTAGTGTCTCCTCCTCAATGTACCTCAAGGCAAACAAAGCCCACGATATACAAAGCCAGCTCAACAAATAGCACGCATAAACAAAATAACATTCGAAAGACTTGCAATGAACACTCCACTAACTCACAACGACGAATATTTCTGGCGTGGGTTCGCCAACTTTCTTTGGCTTGTTTGTCTCACCAATGACCACCTCGACAACCTCCTTCTTCTTGTGTCCGAGCGGGCGCTCGTGCCGAACCCGTGCGCCCCAGAGCATCAGGCTGAACGGTGTTGCGTACGTGGAGTCGTGAAGGTACACCTGATTGGTCTTCATCTTGCTGTGATACACTACCCAGACCTGCGGCGGCAAGGAAGGAGGCAAGGCGTGTGGTATAGGGCAGATGGCGATGGCGAGAGGTGCACGCCGGGACATCAAACGCTGTTTGTAAACAACCATGGTGTGTCAAACAGACATTACTTTCCCAGTGCGGAGGCTTTCAGATTTTTCCATCAACTAGTCTACACATCAAATCCATCCACAAGTAAAATTCCGTGACAGATTAGCAAAAAAGATAGGATAGCTGTCGCTACAACGAGCGACAGCTGATAGATGTAACTGTCGTCAGACGTGTGCGTCCACGGGCGGAAACAGAGTGCAACACATCACACACGTATCAACTACCTGCTGTGCTGGCGTCAGAGCTGTGGTAACAGGAGGCCTGTAGACTCCAAGCCTCACCTACCGGTTACCCCCCCCCCCCCCCCCCCCCCCCGGTGTTTGCCATCGGGGTTGGGTTTTCGTCACCGGGCAACGACGTTGTAAAACAAGCCGCCCCTCCCCGGTGTTCGCCATCGGGATTGGGTTTTCGTCGCCTGGCAACGACGTTGTAAAACAAGCCAATTCCCTTCGCGAACTCGGCAACCAGGTTACCTTTTTTTTTTTTACCTCTTTTTTTTTTTTGGCGGTAACCATAATGGTGGTCGAGTGGATCATGTTGGGCGGGGTGGAGACGCCTCTCTCCGCGCAGGGGGGATGATCGCACCACGTTGTGTTAAAATGGTCAAGCACCCTAGGCAGCTACACAGTGCTTACAAGTGTCTCAGGAAGTGGAAGCACCAGAAAATAAATTAAGTCACACGCAGCTGTCATCCGTACGCAAGGAAGTAAGCACAAGATGCCGAACACCCTTGGCAGGATGCAGCGCACCCTTCATGCGACTCGCCGAATATCTCACGGCGCTTCGCGCTTGGTGATGTGAGAGCCTGGTCCGGTGAGAACCCGGCG
>CACKRE030002695.1:158621-186471 GCA_902602495.3 Ectocarpus sp. CCAP 1310/34 | reverse complement strand
AGAAATCGGAGACAAACAGAAACCAAAAGAGAAAATTATGAAGTGAATGTGAGAAGAGGGAATCGTCCTCGACAGCCGTTGGGAGATTGTAGCCTTTATGGAGGTGATCTCCACATGGAGACGTGTTTTGACGGTGGCTTCTCAAGTGCCAGCACACCAGCACGCTTTCTGGTTTCAGCGGCGTGACTGGCAAAAGTACATCTAGCGGGAAAGGTGGTGTGATGTTGTGTCCCGCCTGCCGGTGGAGGATGAAGAAAGGGATACTCTGCTTTCCCGCAACAAGAGTCTGCTTCCGAATACGTTTCTTGCATACTCAACTCTGCTGCTTTGGGCGATTGATGGAATTGGTTGAAAGAGCTTGAAAGTGTTTGAGCCAACATTTTGTCTACCCGGAATAGCGAGGGCTTGTGCCCTTTGTTTTCTTGGCTTCGCAAGGCACAGTTGGACGGGAAGTGAGGAAGGGAGGGGCTCCGTGTCGCCTGTGTTCTCCACAACACGGTGGAGCTGCTCCTCTATCGGTTTCCTCTGCCGTGCATCGGACTTGTCGTAAATACGTTGAGGGAGGAGGGATGGAGTGGTTTACCTGTGCCGTTGTGTGCTAGCGAGTGTCTAGCACGTGTTCCTTCAGACGACATGCTCCCCGGGAGAGAGACGGACGTGAAATCATGCCAATGTCGCGATTACTTATCAGGGACCGCCACCCATGCCCCCGCCCTCCTCTTGAACTACTGTATTGCTATGCATGTTCCGAGTCGCCATTCGCAGACACCTCCTTGAAAACACCTCCGTGAAATGAATTTCGCCCTCAACGATATTTCGGCGCCCCCCTTATGCACCCCTCCCCCTGCCCCGCCCCGCTTTTCCGTTGTGCGTTCGTCTCTTCTCGACTGGTATGATCGATTTCTATGGGGCAAACTCATGCGCCGACCGCACCAGGACCGTACGGTTATGGCATCTGTCAAGACCACAGGACCTGGCGGTACTGGAGTTTCCGCCTGGCCGCGGAACGTCGTACGTGGTGCACGACAAGCGGAGGTTGGTCTTCGCCGCAGCTACCTCAACCGGCAGGGCCAACACCATCAAGCTGCACGATGCAAGAAATGTGAGAGTCTGGTGCTGTTGGCCAGCGGGGATCTTTTTGACCCATCCGCGGCGTGATGCATTGTGGTCATGAGCAGCGTTTTGTGTGGTGTTTGGTTCCCCGAAGTAGCGTCTGTGGTGCCCACCTTCCTATACGTGGCCGCCTTCCCCCCTCTCTGCCCCCATAAGAACTGCCGGGATTTTAGCCAGCACATCATGTTTTCCTCACGCAGAAACACTCTTGTCGGCATTCGGGGGACCCCGATGAGACAACCGGACGAAACATGCCTCGGCTTCTCTTTTGCCGGCAAAGAATGACGTATGTTCCGGCCACAGTTGGTCTGACGGTCGAGGCGCTCGCCCTCACACACCTGTGCACTCACTCGACTCGCCAGACGGGACACTTCCCTGCCCCTCCACTCCACTCAAGCACACGCAATTTTCTTCCAGAGGAGAACGACGCAAATACATGAGAGCCAATCCCAAGCTGCGGCACGGAACACCTTTGCACTGCCAAACCACGCAGCAAAATTGCATGCACCCAACACGCCACCCGTAACGCACTAGTTCCTTGTGCAGGGAGTAGCTGTGGCACTCGTAGCGCCCTCGCACGGCCGCCGAATCATCTCCGCTTGCGCCCTACCCGCCGCCGCCCTGCCCTCCGCTTTCGCCTCGTTGTTCAGACGCGTCTGCAACACCGCCGGATTATTCTTTTCTAACGCCCTGTACTTGGACAGAACCTCCCTGTCCCCATCCAGTGCACATGCTTTGATGGCATCAAAGAGCAGGTGGGATGTGCTAACCACATCTTCCAAACGGAGGGGCGCCCCATCCCCCCTCACCCTTACCGTTGCCGCCACCGTCCAATCCGGAACTTGCTACTCGTTGGGAGGCCGTGTGGTCGCACCCGTTGCCGAGGTCATCGATACAAAACAGATAACAAAAAACATGGACAGCGCGGGCAAAAGCAACAGAAGCGAAGGCAGGATTTGTCAGCAGCAGAAGGGCTGTCTGTTCCTTATCCCTACCCAACACCAACGTAAGCAACTAGTCGTAGCAACAAACCTATTTCAAGGCCATTCCCGACGTTTCATCTTGTTGGGGAGAATAAGCTTGCTCGGGAGGAGGCTCAAATTTTGTTCGTGTTGGCGCTTGGCGTGCCCATTAGAACGACCGTTCGTCTTCCACGTCCTGTGCTTATGTGCTTGGGCGAGCGAGCGAACGAGAGAGAAAATTCACCGGCAGTGCTACTTCCAGCTTTCGCTCTTGCTACGACAGTACTGGTATACTAGAATGCTTTTGTTCAAACTTGTGGCTCGTGTGCGGTCAACCAGTGAGGGACAATGCACTCTGTTGATGGCCCTCGTGCTCAAGTTACGTGTTTGATATCACCGCACGTCCATCCCCTCGTGTACCGACACGGGAGAGGTCAATTTCGCGTGCTAATTCCGAGTGTAGTTTCACGGTACAAGGTACGTTTAGCTTTTTAGCCAGACTAAACCGCAACTCGGAGCGCCCGGGAACGCAAGGCACGATGTTCGACTTCCATCTCTTTGTGTATGAAGAAATATAATTCATGCGCCTGAGAGAAATGCTCTAGCTATGCCCATCTTCCCCTCCCTCACTCCGGGCAACAGGTCAGGTCCAACAGCGGGTAGCGGCCTACCGCAAGATGAACTTTCACGTGAGAGCGAGGGGTGGTAATACATACTGCACACACACGTGCCTCACCCGTGCCCCTCGTAATTTCATGGAAACGTCGATAATGACAGGGTTGCGGCGTGTTCGCCGCTGATATGATTCAGCCAATGAATGTATTGGCAGAATTTACGGGGGAGAAGATCACGAGGGCGGTGGCCAAACAGCGGGTAGCGACCTACCGCAAGATGGACTTCCACGTTAGAGCGAGGGAGGGCAAAGATGGGCACAGCTAAGGGTTCTCTCTCAGGCGTATGAACTCTATTTCTTCATACACAAAGAGATGGAAGTGGAACAGCGTGTTTTGCGCGCTCGGGTGCTTCGTTTTGTGAGTTTCTGTATCATCGGCCCACCTGTAGTCTACCTTGTGTTTGTGCACGTTCATGGCCGTCACACCTTTCTGTGGGAGCATTGGTGCGTGCTACACGTACACCCTCGCCTGATGCCTCGACGGCAATTCCCGCGGGTATGAAAAGATGTACATAGAAAACGAGCGACCGTGGTACCCCCCGTATGTGTTGACACACTCTCAAGTCAAGCTGGGTTGAGGTAGGGTTCCCTGCCCTTGCTGTCATGTGCTGTCAAGCGCGTACAACGTCGACAGCAACAGCAGCAGCAGCCGCGACTATTCCCAATGTTGACGTTGTGGACACGGCGTGGGTGGATGTTATGGCTGGGTACGATCGTGTGCTGTCAAATCAGTTCGTTTGGGGCACGCAAATACGCCAGCCAGCCCCTCCATCCCCCATCCACGCTCCCGCCAACGCCACCCTTTCCCTTTTCTGAACTCCCCCGGTGTCATCGCTGCCGCAGGGTTGTGTCGTTCAACTTGCGGGAGGTTCCTACTTGGACTCGGTGACGGTCGACCCGTTGGCGGAGGGCTGCTCCCCCCGCCGCTTTAACCACTCGTGCCAGGCGAACACGTACCTGCACACGGTGAGCAGCGTGCGTCGTTTCCAACGGTTTGCTACTGTAGATACCATTCAGGGTGTGGTGGGTGATAGATACGTTGTGGAGTGTGCTGATGGTACCAAGAGAACGCGTTTGAACTCTATTTTGCTCAGTTGTGTATCTCTGTACAGGCGGACGGTAAGCGTGCTTGGGAAGACTGGGCGTTTGTTTTTTTCTGTTGTAAAGAGAGGAGAAGGGGCTTCCTCTCACCTCCGCTGCCGAGCACCCCTGCATGACGACAGTTGTGTCTTTTACTTTTTTTGGACTCGACTGCTGTTGGTCGGGTTTTCTGCGGTGCCTGAATCCTCTGCTGCATATCGCCCCAATTTCCAGGAAGGAAGAGAGTGGACACGTGGCCCGTTGTTCTTACAAGTACTCCCTCGCACCGTGCAAAGACTGACGCGTTTTACCTGGCTGGGCAGTGCTTCTTCTTCTCCATAAACGTACGCATGCAGTCTATCTTACTATGAGCTCTTTTTTTTTGTATGGACATGGCGCAGCTTGGTGACACCCCCCCCCGCTCCGTCTTTTATCCTATCCAAACGTCTCTCTTGGCGACCTTTGTTTTCACACAGGTGAAGGTCGGGCAGGGGCAGTCCCAGGAGAAGCGCGTGTTCGTTTGCTCCCTCAAGAGCATCGAGGCAGGGCAGGAGCTCTGTATCTCGTGCCCTGCCCCTGTCACTGTTGGACTGGGGGTGGGGGGGTGTACTCATGGTCGTGCATGCCGTAGTCGTTAGACCATGACCTCGCATCCCTACAAAGCCGGGACGGAGCACGNCATCTTGTGCTCACTTCCTTGCATACGGATGACAGCTGCGTATGACTTGATTTCTTTTCTGGTGCTTTCACTTCCAGAAACAGTTATAAGCACTGTTTAACTGCCTCGAGGGTGCTTGACCATTTCAACACAACGTGGTGCGATCATCCTCCTTGCGCGGAGTGAGGGTTTCTCGACCCCGCACAACATGATCCACTCGACCACCATTATGGTTACTGCCAAAAAACAGAGGTAAAAAAAAAAAAGGTAACCTGGTTGCCGAGTTCACGAAGTGATTTGGCTTGTTTCACAACGTCATTGCCAAGCGACGAAAACCGAATCCCGATGGCAAACACCGAGGGGGTGGCTTGTTTTACAACGTCGTTGCCAAGCGACGAAAACCCAACCCCGATGGCAAACACCAGGGGGGGGGCGGTGGCCGGCGGTAAACAATCGCGGTTTCAAATGGAACTGTGAGGCCTGTAGAGCGACTTCCCTCTGATTGGCACAGCTTATTTGTCGCCGAACGCCGCGGTTCTATTCACCCGAGTGCTTTTGTAGGAGTTTCGGATCGGATTTTGGATTGGAGCTTTGGGGTTGCTCGTTGGGGGAAGGTCATTGACTGATGATGTGAAGTACATGCTGTTTTGTGAGAGGGTAGGTCAATGGCTGATAATGTACAATACGTGTATTGTTTTGTGGACAGAGAGAGCCAGCGTCCAATAGCACGAAAAGCCCGCTACTCCACAACATCTCCATATTCGCGGGCGGGGGCAATGCCTTTGAGTGAAAATCGACCATGATACTGAACAGCGTGTGTGGGCTTGGAAGTAAGCTGCGTTTGTTGTCCCTCAGCAGCACTGCAGAATCTGCGCATGTAGTGGGAGCTCGAGTTTGCCTTGCTTGTATAGCAACCACTTGTTCTGTATCGATTTGTACTTTATATTTCACGCGAAAACGGGTATTGTTTGGTGAAACCACGGCGATACAGTTGTACCAGTGAGCACGGGCCGGGCTGGGCAGAAGTAGCAGGGCTAGACACGGGGGCAGTGACGTGGTGTTTTGCCTGGCCCTTTTGCCAATGTTGTGTGTATTTTAGCTTCGAGCAGACCAGCAGCGGCGATGGAATCGGAAGGAGGGACGGGGTGGGGCACAAGTACAAAGACTAGTCTAGCGATAGATATTGGGGAGTTGAGTCGTGTTTGTTGGGCTACAATTTTTGACAGAATAATCAATTGTTACGAAGTTCTTGCTATTACGGTTGCATCGAAGAAATACGCGAAGAAAAGAGGGAGGTTGGGGATTGCGCTACTTGGTTGTGTTACTCGAAGACTGAAGAGCCGTTTTACGTTGCTTGTTTTGGTTGTTCGATGATGCCCACGTGATGCTAGTGTCGTGTGTTTTTTTTACCTAGGAGCAGACCAGCGGCGGCGAAAGAATCCGTATGGAAGGAGTGGCCGCGACGGCAGGCAATACGATACTGTACCTGCCCCGGTCATCTGAGCGGATCAGCCGCGGCCTCCGCGAGGTGGAGAAAAAATTGTGATGTCACGTGTTGTGTTTTAGGGTATAGACTGGTATATGTTAAATGTAGAGGTGCTTTGATGTGTATGCGACGATTGCCGTGGGAATAATTAACGAAGCGCGCCACGGACGCGAAGTAGGTTATCACAGAGGTGGAGTTGCGGTGAGGCAGGTGTTGTTTTTTTTTGGTGATTTGTAGTGTGGGTCGATCTTCCCGAGAGGACGAGAATCAATGTCTCAACGTTTTTGCCTCGACAGACGAGAGTAATAATCTCCGTTTGTGCGGGAGAACGGGGGAACCGTTGTTGTTGTGTCTTGAAAATTGAAGTGATGATAAATAAACCGGCTAGACTCAGTAGGTGGAGGCAAAGGTTTGGCACACCGTTTCTAGTATCATGCGGTGATCGAAATCTTCCACGCGCAACACGACATTTCATCTTCCGTTCGACTTGTACAAGTCTTGGTCCGTTTTTTGGGCAGTTTGGCTGTGACTTAGACTAGTCTAAGTACCGAGTACCACGTACGGATATGAGAAGGTACTCGAGTAGTAGATAAAAGAGTCCTGAACGATGATTTTGAAGGTGAAGATCAATGGTGAAGACCACACAACAGAGCAATAGCTGGTACCTGTAACGACACGACGGTGTCCATGATACTATACTCTGCGACTCATACAATAAATGCCACGGTCGTTCGTGACAATACTCACTGTGCAAAACCACGTGTTATTGTTGTCGTTGTCTGTCGTTTGTAGGATCTATCTTCGCCTATCAGACGACATAGTCCCTCGTGCCGTTAACAGATCCAACAAGCATGTACTTCTTTCTGTACGTGGGAAGGTCGAAAGTGAGAACGAGTTATTTGCCCGCATCCATGGACAGATGGGGGGGCATAGGGGCATGGTTGCTAAAAAACCGGATTCGTTACGATGGCGCCGAATGGAAAACACTCACCCGGGCCAATCTTGTTGCAACAGTTATACTACGCATTGCCTCGCATCAAGTACTAGACTACTAGACACCGAGGATCGGTAGGCGACTTGTGTACCATCCCCCCGACTGCAGCGAAGTATGCGTAGACGCGCGAATGATCCGAGATTGTTTCTTCAGGTGAACATTGAACGACGCTCCCACCCACCCCTACCCCTTCGATCGGATAATGTCTGCGGCCCCCCCTCCTTGTAAACACCCGCCACACTCCGCGCAGCTGCTTCTCCACCCTCCGATACAGCACCGCCGCAGTCTACCCTCTCCAGCTCCGCTCCCCCTTGGCTCCGTAGGATGCCAAAAAGCGATGTTGTCCGCGCCTCGAGGCCGAAGAATGTGACGGTAGCGGGTGAGAGCGCCGGGAGGTGTCGCAAGCGGCGCCTCCGGTCGCAAGACACAGTTTTTTTTTGCAGCGGTTTTTGGAAGCTCGCGGTATGCGGCTTTCTGTTTTCCCGTTCTCCGCCAACTGCAGCATTAGCAGGGGCGACGCAGCAGCAGCAGCAATTGGGAGATAGCCGGGACAAACGGGCCGGCGATGTGGTGGGGCTCGAGGATGGAAGAATATCCCTCGCGAAAGTCACCAGCATGCTGAGTAGCGGTGTCCACATGGAGGTGAGCTTAGGTTTGCGATCTGTTTCTCCGCCCATCAAGGATGATGCTGCCCATTCCTTGTTGCAGAAAAAACGTCCTCGGTGCGCGCGTCGGGACTCCCTCTCTGTGACACACCGGGTACAATAATGACAATGCGCATGTTGTACCCGAAGCCCCCTCTTAGGAAGCCAGGAAACCGTTGTCGCCTGTCGGGCACACGTTGCTCTGTTGACCTAGTACATACTTCCACATCATCAGCAGCCACCGGCCGTGATCTCGTAGAATTTGAAGTGATGTTACATGGAACGTTGGTTTTTTGGGGAAGACTTGCTGCTTGTCGGTTAGTTCGCCGAGAGGCATCTCGCAGCAGACAATGGAGCAGAGCATGCGAAGCGGCTTTCGAGCAGGTGGGTTATAAAGGACTGGCCGATAGACACAGGAGAAACAGATCAGTTAATGGAGCTTGGATTCGTCAACACCTCACACCCCCACCCGGCTAGTTGTTGATTTATGCACTCGGGCAACCCCGAGATTCAGCTTTTCGTGCTCTTTGGGAAGAGATAAAGGATGCAGGTAAGCAGAGCTCCACGAAACTTCCCAGAAAAAAATGGTGATTTTACTTTCGACGAAAACGTACGGACAACGCGAGCACGCCGGGGGAATGTGTTGCGCCGGGTTCCGCTCACGTTGCTATTTTCGTGACCATGAGCATGACAGCGTTTACGCCCCCCCTCGGGAGCGGTAGAGTCAAGTTAAAAGAAGTAATCACTTGCAGACAACTTGACTGCGAAAGGACTTCATGTTCTGGTCGTCTGGTCGTCGGCAGCAGCTTTCGGGACCTGCACACACATGCATCGTCCGCAATGCTGCAGATTTCTGCCATGTTCAAGTGTTCCCAAGGTAGCCGTCGGGGGTGCGGTCCGCAAGTGCCTGCCACCTGCCACCACCAGGTAGCCATGGTCCTGCAGGGTGCATTGTACATTGATTGATTGACATGCAGCTAGATAGAAGTACATAGCTTCCCGTACCCTGGTTGTGTCCTCCACATGCACGACACTATTTAATTTTTTTTCTAACTTCATGGATGATGACATTTACTACTTCAAAGTATGTTTCTGACGATCGATATTTCTGCTGTACTTTTGTACACACACGGCCAGATATCAGACTCGTTTTGTTCCTGTTGTTCCCATGTTTGTTGCTCGCGTGTGAACAGCAGCAGGAGCAGTTCATTAGGGTTAGTTCTGCACATGCATGCCATGGTGCACATACCATGTAATTCATCGTGCACACGGTAATCAGGCAAAATAAATCCACACACAGAAAGACTTCCCCATTCGAGATGTAACCACGGTCGTCCAACGACAAACTGGCTGGGTTATCCATATTGTACCACGGGGGTGTTGCTGTAGATCGAGAGGGATGTGTCGAACCACGTAGCGAAACGGCAGAGTACTCATCTGCCATGTTTTGTGAGCACTTGGTTACGAAATCGCTTGCATCTTGCATATACGGTTTGCAGGTGGACACACCATCAAATTGGCTGTCTACGATTGATGCTGGTTGTCCTGCTGCTCGCGCCTGTACTTCAGAACACAAAACCACCGACATAAAACGGCCGACCATCGCAAAACTGCTGTAACAGATTGATTTTGTAAGTACCATAGAAGTTATGTCTCTCGTTGGTTCGCTGGGCTCTTCGAGTCGACGTGTTTGAGCTGTCGAGCCTGGGAATCATCACAAATGGCAGCTGCATTCCTGGTCCTGCTGCCTGCTTTTTACCTGTTTGCGTCATCACTCCCCTGAATGGCAACTGCCGTCTGTGTGCTCTCATGAGTCCACCCCGGAGTGACCCCTAAGAATGGAAGTCTCCTACGCATGTGCAGCTTAAAACAGATAGGGCTGCAAGTGAACACGGAAGACTCGCCAGCACCTGATGATCCAAATATTGCACACGAATGGTCCGTGCATATCAAAGCACAGCGGCGCCCACGCTTTCGCCCCCCACAAACCCACGTCCATTTCCGTCGTTTTCGACGTTAGAAGGGGTGTGTTGTTCCGAATTTATTAATTCATGTCTAGAATACCTTTCCGAACGATCGTTGAAACTCGCCCCTTCTGTGTCTGTTGACCGGGTGCTGGGGTCGGTACAGAAGTAAATAGTGTGCTACTGATGTATTACTCTTTTCGTTCTGGAATTCTCGGCGTTCCATGGCTGAAAATGTATTTTTAAAACGGTTGTTTCGTGTCAGGGCCAATTTGTACTGGAATCTAGAAGGTACGGTCATAACTTCAGTGTTGTCAGTGTCCACACTTTTCTCAAGGTTTTTCTAAATACAATGTAGGAACACATCCTCTTCATCTCTTCTAGTGTGTTGATAGCATACAACGTCGTGTATCTTTCCGGGAGCTTGGAACCCCCTCCGTTATCGAAGGCGTTTCTGCTCCATGTTTTACCCAATCTGCATCATCAACATTCACACCACCGCCTCGGGCTCGCGCCCATCAACACCACCGTTAAATAAAGAGAAAGCAATGGAGGTGTGTTTGTCACACCTGTTATATATCAACCGGTCTTCCGCGTCCCTGCACTCCCTAATCCCCTTTTCTTCATTATCCCGTCTCTCCTCCTCCTCCTCTTGAAAAGCAGCTCGCCGGCAGCGAGGACGCCTTCGGCCGCCTGCTGGACCACGAGTGGGATCGGTTCTCCGCTCAGCCGGCGGGCACCCGCAGCACGTTCGTGGTCTGCAGCGCCCCCGGGCGGGCGAACGCGAAGCGCCTCCGCGAGCTGGCCGGGGGCGACTCCCTCGTCGAGACGCTGCACCGCCGCAAGGGGGAGATCCTCTGCTCCTTCGCTAGCCTGGACGGAGCCTCAGCGGCGCTCGTGGCCGCGGACGGCCGCGACGGCGACGGTGACGGCGGCGGCGGCGGTGGCGGGGGGCAGGGGACGTTTTCTTTGGAGCCCTTGCCGCACCTGGCGAAGCTCGCCCCCGCTGTGGCGGCCGACCCGTCCTCGGCGGCGTTGCTGCTGTCCTCGGAGGCGGCGGGCGCGACCCAAGGGGTGTACATCGACGAGGGTGGCGGTAGTCGGCTGCGAGGGCGGCGGCATCTCCGCGCCGCTGCCGGCGGTGCAGGTAGGAGCGAGGTGTCGGCGGAGCAACGCGACCAGATCTTGGCTTCCGCGGCGGCGGCGGCGGCGGCGGGGCTGCCCGGGGACGACCGGCCGGCGACCCAGCGGTTGATTGAGCACGGGGAGAGGGGCATGGTGGACGCGATCGAGATCAGCCTCGCGAGGCACCACGAGAAGCGCTCGCAGGGCGAGACGGAGGAGATGGCCCGGCGGTGGCTGTCCCTGGCGAGCAACCAGCCGGCCCTCGCGAAGGCGCTGAGGGAGGAGCACTTCTGGGGCGGCGGCGGCAGCCGACGACAGGAGGATAGACTGATGATGAGCGGTAGTAGTAGTAGTAGTAGTAGTAGTAGTAGTAGTAGTAGTAGTAGTAGTAGTAGTATCGGGGAAGAAGTGGAGGGCCGGAGACGGTTGTCGACGGAAGAGGAGGAGCGGGCGAGACATGTGTCCGCCCACGAGGAGCGGAAGCGGCTGGGGTGGGTGAGCCTCCTGGAAGCCGTGGGTGGCGGGGATGGCGAACGCGGCGGGCAAGGCTCGTCGGTTGGCGGGCCCGAAGGCGCCGCCGGGGGTACTAGGGCCAGCTACTGCGGGTTCGATCTGGCGAGGTTCACCGTGTCCCCCAGCGGCAAGAAGGTCCTCTTGCACAGGCCGCACGAGATGCTGGCTGCCGCTACTGACAGCGGCGGCGGCGACGAGGGCTGCATGTCGGCCCTGCTGGCGTTCTTTTCGCTGCAGCCCGAGGTGCGCTACGTTACGGCGAGGAGGAAGACGGCGATCCAGAATCTCGACGCCGCTTGGGTGACGCAGTCCGCGGTGGACGGGTATACCCCGCTGTGGGATGAGGTGAGCATTTCTTGTGTGAAAGGAGAGGCCGCCGCGTTGCGTTGAAGGCAGCAGGAGAAGCCGCTTGGACGTTGCTGGCAGTCTCGTGCCTGAGAGTTGTGGCCGAAGCCGCTGCGACGTCGCTGACACTCTTTGTCCCACGGTGTGCCTGAGAGTTTGGCACATGGTTACGAGGGAGGCTACTGTTCTCTGGATTGAAGACAGAAACGGTTCTAGATGAAGACAATCCCCATGCATTGTTTTTTTTTTTTATCGTCGCGCACTAACCGGCTGACCAATGAAAATATGTCAGTCTCAGTTTGGTTAGAACGCAAAATGCTTCCAAATGCCATATGATCTGGGACCCCGTAAGGGGGCAGCATGCAGGAGGCTATGCTACTCTCCGGATTTAAGACAGATACGGGTGTTTCGTGTGTGAGTGTTTGTTTTTGTTTGTTTTTGCTCGTCAATATCAGAACCTTCAAGGGCAAGACGAGATTATCGGGGTGGCGGACACGGGCCTGGACCTGAACCACTGTCACTTTCGGGAGGACGACGACGACAATATCGAGGCCAGCGACTGGGACGACCCGGTAACGGACTTGGACAAGCGGAAGGTCGTGCAGTACATCGACTTCGTCGACGACTTCGACGGTGAGGCTTGTGAAGGCTGTGATGCCGGCTTGCTCCAACGGATAGGGTTGTTGCTGCTGCTGTTGTTGTTGTTGGAATTCTTGACAACGCCGGTGTCTGCTCAGTTCAGCTGCTGTCGCTGCGCAACGTACCCGCTCCAAACCGCATGTGTGAGGTCACCTGAACCTCCTCCTTTTTCTTCGGGCTAGGTTCCCTCCTGTGTTGTATGAGTGCGTGAACTGCCAGGTGCCCTGCATGTTTTTTTCCCCACGAAGCGGATGTAGTAGTATACCCCCCCTATAGAATCCAAGCAGCGGTTAACACAACAGCAGTAAACGGCAGTGAGATGATGTACGTCTGAAAGGTTAATGGGATTTGTGGTTGCAGAGGCGGACGGGCACGGAACCCACGTCGCCGGCTCCATCGCCGGCGCGCAGAGCGGGGAGGACGCGGGGGATGACGATGCCGACGGCATGGCGTTCCAGGGAAAGCTTGCCGTTTTCGACTTTGGAGACTCGGACAACTTCAACGCCCTTACCACCCCCGACGAGGTTTGCTCTTGTTATTTCTCTCTCAACTTTCTTGTTGTGTTGTCCCTTCTTTTTTTTTCCGTTCTTCGGTGCCCTGTTCAGGACGTTTTCTTTATTTTCTTTCATGTTTGGGTCTCAGGTTCTGCGATGCCTCAAGGTAGCGGTTGTAAAATCGCGCTTTTAAGAGGTCGTGAAGCTGAATGACTTAGTGGCGAGAATTTGGCCTCAGTAATGAGGACAGGTGCCTCCGGTGACTCGTGTAGCCACTTTTTTAGGCGTACTGCTGCTGTAAACGCCAAACAACAGGCCATTTTTCTGCTTTCGTATGTATATACCAAAGGTAGATGTGTGTGTGTTTTTTTTTTTTTCACAAATGGGTCTCGCTCGTGCCACCCACCCACCCTTCCTGGATTTGTTTTCCTCTTCGCTGTGCCCCCTTCAGATTGACACGGTCATCCTGGAGCCCGCCTATGACGGAGGGGCTCGCGTCCACAGGTGAGGGGCTGCTCTGTTTGCTTTTGTACGGTTTCGGCGCCGGAACAAGGAAAAGAAGTGTTTATGTATGTCACCTGGTTCCGATTCTCTGGAACCCCTTATAAACCATCTGTTCAACCGACACCCCACTGTTTGTCTTGCCACAGACCACGGCTTGCCGCACGAAACTAGACTTGAACAAGGGTATGGCGTGTTTGGACACCCTGTTTCGCTTTCAACGAGTAACTTACGATGCCCCATCCTAATCGGTTGCCCTATATATGCAATCCTAACCGCCCCCCGCCCCCCCCGGTCCGTTCTCTGCCTCTCTTCGTCGTCCAGTAACTCCTGGGACACCGTGAGCACGGAGTATTCTGCTCTCAGCAACGAGGTGGACGAGTTTGTCTACACCCACCAGGTGAGGGGTGGTGCTGCGGAGTGGAGACGGCTCTCCCTTGTTTTATGTTGTATCCAGGGACACGGAAAATTCTTACACTACGGCCGGCAGCCTCGAAACCCTCAAGCATGTCCGACTGAGATACAGGCCGAAGAGCAGGAATGAGATAAGGTGATGGGCACTTGTCCTTCGTGATGTGCCGAGGCTATTTTCGTGTTTTGTCCTGCTGACATTTATTTTTTTCAAGTTTATTGGTTTAAACAAGTAGAGTTGGGAGGCGGGTTCTCTGGGTGCACCTCGCACTCCAAGGCAAAAATCAAACCGGTCGTCGTTTCGATGCGCGTTGATTATTGTTTTCGGCACGGCAGTGTTTGACTACACAGCCGCTGCAATAGTGTCTGCAATCGATGCGATATAGTCACGCGCATGCATGCATGCATGCACACACGCGCGAAAAGCGCACGAAACACGTCGAT
Source organism: Ectocarpus sp. CCAP 1310/34 (assembly GCA_902602495.3). Taxonomy (NCBI): domain Eukaryota; class Phaeophyceae; order Ectocarpales; family Ectocarpaceae; genus Ectocarpus; species Ectocarpus sp. CCAP 1310/34. The sequence continues at coordinate 172,425 of CACKRE030002695.1, read as the reverse complement.
TAGTTCACAAGAGCACGGAACAGAAGTAACACAAATCAAGTCATACAGCAGTCGTCCTCTTTTCTCACAATTTGCCGCGTTGTTATTCGTTGTCGTTGTACCAGGACATGCTCGTGGTCTTCGCCGCGGGCAACTGCGGCGACACGACGACGGACGACCTGGTCGACAACTGCAGCGTCCTCGACGACGATGAGGGCACCGTGCTCTCCCCGGCCCAGGGCAAGAACGTCGTGGCGGTGGGCTCGTCCGAGTCCGGCGGGGTTACCGGCAAGGACATGGACACCGTGTCGTACTTCTCCTCCAAGGGACCGACGATCGACGGGAGGATAAAGCCCGATGTCGTGGCGCCGGGGGACCCTACCTGGTCGGCGGCGGCGGACCCCACTGGGGAGACGTGCGGATTCGGGAGCCAGACGGTGAGAGAGGAAGGGAGCGTTTTTTTCTCGCAGGGTGTTGGGGTGCGGGGCGGTCGGTGCTGCTGGCGGGGGTGGTAGCGAGCCTGCCCTTTTTCCCGTAGATGTGTGGGCGTGTGTGTGTGTGTGTCTGTGTGTCTGTGTCTGTGTGTGTGATTATTGGCATCGACCGCGCTATCCGGCTGACCAACGGAACGACGTCAGTGTTGGTGTGTTGGTGTGCTCATGTGTTTATGCGCGTTGTTGCCTTGTCTGCTTCGGACGAACTTGTGTGGGTGTGTTTCTATGTATCGTCCCTTCCATTCTTGACGTCCTGAGTCTTTTTCGCCTCCTTCCCCCTTGAACGCAAACCTTATTATCCGCAGGGGACGAGCATGTCCACCCCCATCGTGGCGGGCAACGGCGCTATGGCCCGACAGTACTTCCGAGAGGGCTGGTACAACACCGGCAGCAAGAACGAGAGCCTGGGTTTCGACCCGTCGGGGGCGTTGCTGAAGGCAGTCCTGATCAACTCGGCCACGGGCATGACTTACGCTGGGGTCAACCCTGACTCAAGCACGCTCGACGTGACGCTCACGACCCCTCCGGATATCCACCAGGTGAGATTGATTTCAGGATGGCATAGCGTGACGGAGAGCTGCTACGAAAATCAGGTGTGCGCCTTGCAACTTACCGTGGACGTGGAAGGTTTGTTGCTTGCGTGCGTTTCGCATCAGCGAAGGACGGTTAATACACGATTGCACATCGTTCCCGCCACGTTCCCTCTTTCATGTTGTGTTGCTGACATTCGTAAGGACCGGTTTATGCTCTGCGCGTGCGTGCCCCCCCAGGGGTTCGGCCGTGTGACGATGATCAACGCCCTCAACATCAACTCTTCGGTGGGCATCTTTTTCGAGGATTGGGTGGAGATTCGCGAGGGGGAGTCCATCGAGTACGACGTGTCGCTGTACGAGGACGCGGATACCGATAAGGTTGGTTTGGTTTGGTTTGGTTTGGTGTGGTGTGGTTTGGTGTGGCTTCGATCCGATGCGTTCGTGGTAGGAGTGTATTTTTGTAGCCGCCAGACCGCGCGACAGCAGTCGTGCAAGGATCAGGTCAGGCCGGATCGGTAAAAGGCTCTGCCGCTTCAGCCTGTGTGTTGAGAACGATTTTTGTCGACCCACCGTTCTGTGCTATGAAACAGATGAGTCGTCTGACTGCCTACACCCTCTTTTGCCCATCTTTCAACTTGGCCACCCGAACAGGACCTGCGCATCACGCTGGTGTGGACGGATCCCCCCGCCTCCGTGGGGTCGACGGAAGCTCTTATCCACGACCTTGACCTGGTCGTCATCGCGGAGTCGACGGGCACAGAGTACTACCCCAACGGCTTGGAAGAGGCGGACACGGTCAACAACGTGGAGAAGATCACCATCACCGACACCACCCAGGGCGAGAATTACGTCATACGGGTAGGTCGCGATTTCGGGATATTGCAGAATTCTTTCTTGTTTTTTGTCATTTGTGGTCGAGTGTGGGTGCGCTTTTCGAGTGGGTTGAGTTTAGAGTTGCAAAGGAAACACGTTTTTTGTTCAAAGTTGGTCAGTTCTGGTTGGAGTTGGGGCTTGTTTCGTTGGTACTGCCATATCGACTTGTTTTTTTCGTGTTTTTTCCGTCCCGTAGTACGCTATCGATTGTTGACAGTTATGTTTGAGAGCTGGCTGTCAAAAAAGCTACATACAGCAGGTGGTGTGTGCTCCTCTTGTTGGTTCGGCATGCGGAACTCCATATCTTGGAAGAACCGTATATTGAAGAACCCTTCACCCTGTCTCTGTGGAGTTGGTTGACTTAAGTGACGCGACTGGCTCCGCCCGAATGCACGTTCCATGTTCAAGGATACGCCCCGATTGATTGCTCAATGAACACGCATGACAGGTGAGTTGCAACGAGCTCAGCGAGTACGACACGCAAACCTTCGCGGTCATCGCGAACGGCGAGTTCATCAAGACCAATGCCCTGCCGACCGCACAGGATCCCAGCGACTGGGCCGACCTCGTCGACCAGGCTGCGGACACCCTGCTGACTTGGAAGTTCGCCGCGGCGCTGGCCCTGGGCGTCTTCGCCTGCTGCGCCGCGGTGTGCGCGTGCCGCAGCTGCAACAAGAGCCGCAGGCACAGGTCCAAGGTCAACAGGTACCGCCGGGAGATCACGGCCAACAGGGGCGGCGGCGGCGGTGCCCCCGGGCGCAAGCTCCGGCCGAACCCGTCGGCCCGCCCACAGCCGTACCCGGGCCCCGTCCGCAACCCGGGGTCGATTTACGTGTCCGGCACAGGGAGGTTCCAGGAGTCTTGGAGGCGGCCCGGGCCGGGGTCCATCGGCGGCCGCAGCATGAGGAGCATGCGCAGCGAGCAGAGCGCGCGGGGGGCGCTGCTTACGGGGGCGGGCGCGGTGGTGCCCGGGCAGTTGGCGTCGGGGACGGCGTCGGCTTCGCCGCCGCACGAGGCGTGCCCGGAATGCGGGCTACGCCTGCCCGACGTGGTGCAGCTGGTGAAGCACGTGGAGACGCAGCACGGCGGGCGGGCCAACCGCAAGATGCCGACGGCGACGGCGGTGGTGTCGGCGGGGAACGGTCCCACGCCAGGGCTGAAGGTGGTGACGGTGGCTCCCTCGAAGAACGTCCCGGGGACGGTGATGCTGGGCAACCCGTACGCGGACGCCCGCGCATCCGCGGTCGAGGTCAAGGCGAAACCGGCACCGTCGGCTACTAGCCCGACCAGCCGCACCCGGCGCGCCTCTGCCGCGCACCGCCAGACTCCGGTCGCCGGGGTGGCGGTGGTCGTGTCCACGGCGGCCGCCGCCGCCGGCGCGGCCGTGGCCTGTAGGGGTGACAGGAACAGCAGGACACCCACCCGAGTCCGCTCGAGCTCTCCCGCCGGAGCGTCGGGGACCAGCTCGGGGCGATCGGGATCTTCAGCGAAACGGTGCCCCGGAAACCCATCCGGCTCCGGCTCCGGCTCCGGCTCCGGCCACTCCCGCTCGTCGGCGTCTTCTTCGTCCAAGCCCGGGGGGTCGAGGGACGGCCTCCCGCGGATCAGGGACCTGAGCTCGCACGGGAAGAATAATGGCGGCAGCAAGGCTAGCGCTGATGGCAGCAGGCACTCGGGCAATAGCCCCCTCCCCCGCCTCCTTTCGCACAGGGTGGACAGGAGAGGGAACGGGAGCGGGGAAACCGCCTCGAGGGTGTCCAGACCCTCCCGCGGGGCCGGCGGCAGCGGCAGCGGCAGCGGGAGCCGGTCTTCGGGTGAAACATTAGGCAGGCGCTCAGCCGAAGTGGGCAAGCCGCCGTCTCAGAACGAGAGCGGCAGCAGCGGCGGTCGCAGGCAGAGCCACGGGCTCGCGGAGATGGCCCCCGGGTTCGAAGCGTCGGGAAGAATGCTCCTGAAGAACGGATCCACGAGGAGCCTGACCCGCACATCGAGCCTCGACCGAATGTCGGCCCTCTCTTCTCGGGCCATCACGCGCTCGACCTTGCCGAAGGAGGGCATGGACGAGGACGATGAAGCTCAAGCTCCGCCGAGAAGGGTCGACTCGGGGGCAGCAGCAGCGCGAGAGAGAGACATAGTAAACCAGAGGCGCATCCGCCACAGCGCCTCGACTGAGGACGACATCCCGGTGGGGCAGCGGCTGACGGCGGACAAGCTCCGGGCGCTCGGGTCGGGCCTCGCGCCGCCAGTCTTCAGTCCCGTGATGCCGTCAGCGAAGGAGCCGCCCTACAGCCCCGTGGCGCGCGAGCGGGCGGGAGAGCTGGACGAGAAGAAGCCCGTGGGCATCACTCGAAAGTTCTTCCGGCAGCTGTCGGGGGAAGGGTGAGGGAAGGATGCCTAGAGAGAGAGGGGTAACTGGTGGGTGGGAAGGGCCGGGGGGGAGCCTTTTTTGGGGATCGGCGGCGCGTGTCTCTTGCGATCTCGAGCTGCTCTCGTGCGGAAGATCGTCCCATACACTCGCTGTGTCTTGTCTTGTTCTTGTGCGTGCGGGTCGTGTTGTCTGGGGGGGGCTGCGTTTGGTTTGGTGGGCACACCCGTTGTTGTCCAGCGCAAGTTCATAGGAGTGAGTGTACTGTAGTTGCAGCACGCACGGTGGCAACACCGGGCAAGCTATAACAGGCGGGGGGAGATTGTTTTGTGGCTGTTTTGGGTTGTCTGACACGGCGTTGGTTTGTCCCACGTATCATGCCATCCGATCGAAGGGCGTTCGTTTTCCATCGAAGGTTTAATTGCACCTCTGTGCAGGACGGTGTTCATGGCGAATTTGCACAGGCGCGATGGCAGCCACTGCTGCAAGCGTCCCTCGGGTCTGCCTTCACTTGGACATGTGACAGAGCATGGGGGGGTTTGTCGTGGCGGTTTTTTTGTTTTTGTTGGTCTACCTTTTGGGCACGTCTTTTTCTTATCGCCCCCCGCGGATGTAGAGTGTTTTTTTGCCATCTCCTCAGGTCGGATTTGTTTTTGTTAGTGGAATTGGCCTCGAACATGGCCCATCATCGCCGGCCCCAGTGACGCTGGCTTTGCATGGTTCGTGCCTGAAGATGTACCGCGGGCGGCCTGGTGGCTAGTCCGTGAGCGATGCACGATAGCATTGCTTAATTTCTGTGAGTTGATTCTGGAACGGGCTTTCTTGTAAAGCTTGGCAGGGTGTGTGGGTAAACTTGATATGTAAGCAGTGTGGTTCGGTGTTGGTGGTTTGCATCTTTATGAAACTGTGAGAGGCCCCTCCAGTATGAACCATGTATGTGCGCGTGGAGGTAGCGGTTGGGAGTGCGAAGGATCTGGGGAGCATTTCATCTATTGCGTGTTGGGCATCACAGCTCCTGTGCCTTCGTCTCTCGACCGTTATCAACTCTGGACGTCGAAGAAAGGAGGGGGTTGGAGTTCCATTTGCTTTGCTGGGGCGTATGATCTGTTTTTTTGTGGCCTCGGACGTCGGGGTGTCTTGTCTTGATTTGGGCGTATCTTTGCGGCCGAGTACGATAGAATCCACCAGGGTAAGTGTTACGATTAATGTGGGCGCGTTGTGTTGCTGCGTGGCCAAAGTATCTCGAGAATTTTGCAAAATCGCATTTTACGGGCGTGATTCGTCTGTACCTTGAACCACTCAGGAGGTTACAATGATTCAGGGCACACGGTCCACGATATGCTCTCAGCACATGCGCCCTTCAGGATGATGTGCAAGACCTTTCACACAAAATTGCCGACGACATGATGCTCGCGATAGTATCCTGCATAACTTATCCAGCCTGTTGAGCTTCTTCACACGCCTCGATCGTGCCCAAGCATGTAGGTCCATTACCCCAACGCCACTACAAAAAACGCAAACGGACGGAAGAACATTCCCGAAGCATTGGGACCTACTTCATCGCCGGCACACAAAACCGTTTCCCCTTCCGTCCGTTCCCACAAACGCAGCGAGGGCCGCGATGGCTACGCCGCGATTTTTTTTTTTCTCTCCTCAGACAACAAAGAAGAACGCGCCGGTGAGGTAGGCGCCTTCCGGATAGGAGGGGTTAGTGACGTGATCCGCAGCTGGGCCCACCGTCTTGAGGAGGGTGATCGTCCTGCCTGCGGCCGCCGCCGCGCTCTGCACGACCCCGACGAATCCCCCTCCTTGTGTCATGGCGGCTGAGCACTGTTTCGTTGTTCCAAGGGCACAAAGCAGTTGTTCGCGGGAGGAGAAGAAAAATAAGCGGCGCGCCGACACACGATACGAGTATCATACAAATGAGGACAACCAAAAGCCGACGATGTTGTGTAAGAGAACGATTTTTTTGCCGCTGGGTTCCAAATGAGGGCGGGCGGAGAATTGTGCCACGTTCTTCTCTGCAAGGGGGCGCTCTAGCCGCTGCTGTGAGGGGTGGGGCATTTCTTCCCACCGGATGAGCTGTACCCTGCGTTCATGTCACCCTCATCGGTACATGTGCTGAACGTTGCACGCTGGCTGCTGAGGTTGGCTAGTAAGAAATGCGGGCTACGTCGGCAACCTTGACCAGGGAAATTGTCAACACTATCGTAGAATACTCGATACGGACGTTGGAAAGGGGCACCGCCGGCCACAAGCATCAAAATGCATCACACTGCCCTCGGACGCCTGCCCCGCAAAACTGCAGATCAACACATAAGCTGGCGTAAACACGGGCCATACGAGAGGAACCTACCGTACATGTCGCACCGCGGCATGAACGTCTCTACCCCCCCACACCCATCGCCCACCCTCGCTACTACACCTCCTCACCGTAAACGTCAGCAGGATCCCGCCTGGCGCGACCAGCTCAAGGGCGGCCGCGTTGATCCGTTTGTAGCGGGAGGTCGCGCGCGGCAGCGCCTTCTTGTTCGGCGCGAGCTTAGGAGGGTCCACGATTACCAAGTCATACTCGTCCCCGTTGGCTTTCGCGGCCTGCCACCCACCACGCACGCACGCACGCGTTTGGCGGCAACAACAGTATCGCCGCCATCGGACACGGAGTGGTTTACACGAGGTTAGGGAGGCGCTTCGCACGTACGAGTCAGGCTTCTGTTTGGGTGAAGGGGAAACGGCGGCACTTGCGTGGCCGTATCGACTCTTTTAACTGAGGGCGCCTTTTGGGCGACGCGCGAAGCCCGAAAGCCCAGACGTTTTTGCTCTATGCCTACTCGACCGCTAAACGGCTACCGAACGGTCGGCTCTGGCAAAGCAGTCCGTGGTCTCAAGGCGCGAGGCAAAAATATTCCTTCCTGAAGTAGGCAGATTTGTGCGATGGCATCCATGCCGCGTCATGAGCCATGAAAACGATGCCGAGTCGGGATCTGGCACTATCGTCTGGAGTTTCAGAGATGATGAAGCGACCAAGCCCCCACACAGACAGGTCGCTCAAAGCACGTCTACCCTCCGTCTGGTGTAGCGGCAAGAGGGGGCGCGATGATGGCGGGTGCGCGGCGGCAACAGCTTGCCTTCATGAAGTTGAGAGCGTCGTCCTTGACAAACTCCGTCAGTCCCTCGAGTTCGTTGCGAGCGGCGTTGACCTGGGCTTCTTCCAGCGCCGGCTGGGACGAGTCTACACCCACGACTCGCAACGCTCCGCCGGCGGCGGCGTTTAGTGCAAACCCGCCGCTGTAGCAGAACCTTGTGACAAACGGTCGAGTAGCGACCAATCGCAAGCGAAAGAAACCGTATGAGGAACCGCTTTGAGAAATCTTGTAGCGTAGTCGATGTAAAGAGGCATGCGAACGCAGAAAAACTGCCGCGGGAAAAAACAGCCGTGGTGTTCATGTCATCTGTACGCATGTGAACCAATTGCTGGTACAGCCTTCAATTGACATATTTCAAACTCGAGATTCCTAGATTATTTGACTGGATTCTCGGGTTTCTCGATAATTGGAGTATGAAATACCGCGCGGAGATTCCCGAACCATCGGTCGGGAATTTCCGGCTAGATCTTTGTTCCCGAATAAATATTCAGAGGGATGTGTTGGCCCGGTTACATACTTATTCAGGAAGGATTTTTAGCTTTTTGTACCTCCGCCCGTGACAGAAGGGAGGGACAGCTCGCACGAGGGTTACCATGCCGCACGGACCCCGACTGCTACTACTCGAACAGCTCTACCACCGTGCAAGCCAGCGTGCGGCTTCTACCTCGCAGGCTGTTCCACCCCTCCGTCCTCCTGCTTGAGATAAATCACCAATGATGCATCAATCCTCGTCTACAACACCCTCTACTACTACAGCACATCAGCACAGTAAACCCGCATCTCGACTTGAAAAACCAAACGGCTCCATTCATCAGCCGCTCCCTCCAGGTATTAGCAGCTGGCAATCTCGGTCAGAGGCGAAGAACGACAGAGGACGGACACAAAACCTAGACCCACACGCCAGAGCTTTTAGGTCACCGCGCGCACGCAAGTATTCATAACGTGATGAATCTCTCATCCAGTTCTGCGTTGTAGATCCTCTGCTGTCGCTCAAGAATCGATTGTTGGGTGTTTTTTCGTTTTTCGTTCCAAAGGCTCTTCTCCGCTATAGTACCTGGGTGACACACATCATAACCATCGATCGTGAGAGTGCCCTCCTGAAAGTGCATGGTTACATAACTGGGGCATGAGTGGCTAGGGTGTGCGTGTCTGGTGTGTGTGCTGTGTGTCGGCAGCGAGCTGTAGTGGTCGGTTGATGATTTCATCATCCTGTTCATGCATGCACGCGATATTTAAGCCAGCTGCCCAGCCGGAGAGAGAGGAAAATAGCATCTCGCTGTGTCTGAGTGTGGTGTCGCTCTTGCCTCTCTCTTGAAACACATGCGAACCACATGCGAAGTCTCAACACAGGCGTGCGTATCCATCCTGGTTCGCTGACAGCAGCGTAGCAGTTATGAAGGTCACCCGTCTCTCCAAGCTTGTCTCTCTCTACAACGTACTGCTGTAATACTGCTGCAGCAAAGCACGTGTTGCAGCAAGGTGTGCGCACACTTGACGAAGTTTCGGATTACACGTCATCTTTTGGAATATTAACCTCGGAACAGCCTATATCAAGGCCTCCCCGTTTAAAGATATGTACCCCACGAGCTTGAAATAGAAATTGGATTTCCACGGATATTCCTGAACCATGGTTCGGGACAAAAATAGCCAAATAAATATCAAGGGACCGGGAACGCGAGTTTGAAATATTTCAAATAGCAAACCAAGCTTTGCTTGACGGTACGGTATACAACAACCGTACTTCTGCCGGAACCTCTTCACTTGACAAAGTTGTCGGGCAGGGTGACCAATCAACGAACACACAAAGGTAGCCGAGAGACGGGTGGGGGGTTGGACTTACATGTCGAGCACGTTCTTGCCTTGGCTGAGTTCCCGAACGGCCTGCCTGCTCTCCCTCTGATCGCAGTAGAATCCTTCTCCGAATGTCGACAAAGCAACAACGGCAACAATAGCAACAAAACAAAACGAAATACAACAGCAACAGCATCCACAACAACAGAAGAGCCAGTGATCAGCATGCGGTTCTACCGAGAGGACGGCTAGACTTCAACAGGCGGGGTGCGAGCAGGGAACACACCTGCAACGAGAGAAATTCCAACGGCATTGGGTACGAGGGTCAGCTACAATGTAAATGTAGTACGTAACCTGAATGCCGGACTGTGAACTCCTCAAGCAACCCTTGAGCAAACACCGTGCCCACGTTTGCTGTTTTCACCTGTCTTCTGTCCGAACTGGGGGCGAACCTCAAACTCCAGCCCGTGCTCGCGCACCACAGTGGACGGCGCATCACTCCTGAGCCTCTTCTCTCCCGTTTCCCCCCCTCCTACCGCCCCCACCTCCTCTGAGCTGCCCGCGCCTCGCGCCGCCTCGCTATCGGCACCCGTCGTTTCTGCCACCACCCCCGGCGAGCTTAGGTTGTTTCCCTTCCACCCGTCCTGCTGCAGGCGTCCGTCACTCCGCCGCCAGATTATCTCTGTCGCGTCGGCGCCGAAGACTTCTCCGAGGGCGCCCTCGATCTCCGGTCGAAACGCCTCCACCCACACCGCCGAAGAGGAAACCCCTACCACGCCGGCGAACACGTCGACTACCAAGCCACTCAGGCGATCGCCCTCCCCGTTGACCAGCCTGAGCGAAGGGAGGGGTTTGCAGCGGGAGAGCGGAAGGCGTCCAGTTTGCAGAGCGATAGCCGGTGTGAAGCACGTTTACGGGGTGCTTGTCTACGTACAGTGGTGCAGATTTACCCTACTACAAGTATGTATATCCAGAGACTATACTAAGCCATCCTGAGGCAAACCGTTATGCCGCATGGATTGCACTAAACAGTTCTCCCATATGCGGCAGCAACAAACGCGCATGATGACGACAATACACCCTACTGATGTTTGTGACCCGGAACATCCCAGACGCGGTGTGCCTTCATCTAAGCACGGTCCGACGAACAAATACCACCACCATGGAGCCCCAGGTACCCCCCCCCGCAATCCCCTGCACTTCAGCAGCACTCCAAACCAGCGCTTCGAGGCACGCCGCAAGCAGCTGCTGCACCGCCTTCCACCCACCTGTAGGTATCGGTCTTAGCGTTCGGCAAGCCGATCGCTCGTCGGGCGTCGCGAGCGGTCAAAAGACGCTCCTTTACCACGGCGCCCACGTCTCGATCGTGACACACCGCTTCGCCCTCCCTCGCCAGAACCCTCACACGGTACATCGAATCGGGGTTGTATACTCCTGGAAGGATGGGTCGCGATCAGTGAGTCTCGCTTGAAGGCTTGGTTGGTGCGCGGCCGAGGTGATGGCATGGTAATCAACAGGGGGTGTGGAAAATCGTGCGTCTACGCATGGAGACTACCAACCTGTGTCTGTGCACTCTCTCTCTCTTTCTCTCTCTCTCTCTGTCTGCCTGTCTGCCTGTTTCTGGTTGTCTCTCTATCTCCCTTTCTCCCCTATCACGCTTGAGAAGAAACACCGGTGACTTCCTTAATGGTCCCACCGCGAGCACAGACAGAATCCAACAGGTCTCTCCGCGAGATAGCTCATTTTCGATTGTGTTTGATGACTTACCACTTCCTCCCCCCCCCCCTGTGGTCTCGCAGCACCATCGCGTGTCTTACCCCAAGCGATGAACTTCCCGCTGGAATCGATGACGTCAACAACGTCACCTGCGGCGGGGTCCCCTTCCACGCGAGAAACGGCCCCTCCATACACGAGGGGGTTCCCGTCCCTGAGGAGCAACGAAGATGAGTTACCCGATGCAGCAACGCGCGGCAGAGGGTTTCGCACCAGGAAGGCCTGTGATGGTGTCATGTGCAGAGCAGGAGTGCCCGCAGAGTATCAGGCCTCTCCATCTACAGCAGCATTAGATAGCTGCGGACGTCGTCTCCGATGTTTCGGGAAGTCTTCAGCGTAGCATCTGCCCTGCCCTCGAACGCAACTAGAGTAGTATCTACCCTCTGTTCATTTCGTATGCCCCAATCTTTCCGCGGGAGGTCAATCGTTCGAGAAAATTGTGCAACAGAAGGGTCTTCAAACACATGTGTCATTGGCAGGCAGTTCATGTCAGCAGTACTGTAGTAGAATATCTCCCTGCCTGCTACTGCTATGGACTCCTTGTACGAAAGCACGCCTATTTTTGTATGTGTCTCGCCAACTTATATCCTTTCTGAGTGCTCAGCAAGGTTTTAACCCGAAAACATGACAACTCACAAGCTGGGTGCTGTTATGCAACGGCGCAGGTAGTAACGTCTTTGCATGTGGAGGGTGGCGTTTGTGGTAACAACAGCAACAAGTGGTACACACACCGCTTCCTTGTACGCGCTAGAGACTCACCAAAATAATCGGGCCTTGCCACGAGCAACCACCACAGCTTTTGAGAGCTTGCGGGAACATGCCACCGTAGTTCCTGGCTCTGCGACGCCCCCGGCTACTGAAGAGAGCGCCGTCGGGCGGCAAACACGTACGGCTGCTGTCGCCCGCTGTGTGGTTGCGACGGGTCCTCTAACCTGGAAAGCCGTGCTGCCTCGTTTCCCCAGGCAAAGCAGGAGCAGAAGAGCCTTTTCTGCCCGTCTTCCTGTCACTTGAATCATGGCGATACACACACCACGCTCTCGTTCTCTCGCTTCGTGCGTGCTTGCAAGTGCGGTGCGCTGCTGCTGGTGCTGCCCTGTTTGATGAATTTACCCGAAAGGACTTGGTTCCAAATCAGAACCAACCGTGTTTCATGAAGGTGAGCGAGTGAGCGAGTGATGCAGGACAAGTCACATCACGAAGCCCATCACGACCAGTTACACTCCCAGAGTCCACACCGACGTATCCATAAGATCCGCACTTCGATGAGCGCCACTGATCTTTATCTTCTCCATGCCAATGCGGTTCCGCTCATGGCTGACGGAAGAGTGCTGCATCTCGAGTTGCGGTCCGGCGAAGGTGCGTGTGTCCAATTGGTTGACGATATAATTATTTATACTACTGCTGCTATATGTGGTCTAGTAACGACGCTGTTTCACAATTTCTGCATACAGCAGTAGCGGCTACGGTTTAACATAAGATGTTTCAAAGAAAGTCCGGGTTTAACAGAGGTGAACTAGCTTGGCACGGCAAAATCGGTTGAACAGAAAATTTGTCTTGTTATTTGTGAGATTTTCTGTTAGATCGAGCTTCTTTCTTCTGAATAAGAGCGCGATTTAGTTCGTTCCCGAAACTTTACACACACCCTGTCCCCGGTGGTCTAGTGGTACCCTCGAGAACCGAGAGTCAAAGAGGTCGTGAGTTCGGATCCCTGCGGGACTAAAATTGCAAACTCTGCGGGTGAAAGCGAAACAAAGCTGGAAAGCTCTCGTGTTGACCAAACTTCGACGTTAGCACCGTTGACGAGGGAAAGCGACGGCTGGACCCTTCCCGCGACAAAAAGAAATTCAGCACGCACCGCAGCAGGAGGGTGGGGCATGTAAACAAATACGAAGCGAAAAAAAGCCCTGGTATTTACCCCCTCCTGTGTGACCCTGGATGGTTGTAATTGTACGAAAAAATACACTGGAAAGTGTAGCACTCTACAAACGCTGAAAAAGCGTAGTACACGTCTCACCACGAAAATGGGGGGACTGTCGCCATAGTAATTAGTAGGACGAAAACACACAACACACAACACACACCAAGAATGAGCGTACAACTGGTCCACATTGCTCGCCAACCAGCAGAGAAAGCGGTGTGTGGAGCTAGCCCAAGGGGCAGGCGCTACCTGCGTTATGTGACATGAATGATACGCTCGCTCTCCATCAACTCTTACGGCACATACTGCTGCTGTTGGGACGACTAGGTGCCAAAACGATTTAACAGAAGAAGTGCCGATTTAACAGAGGGATTTTGGCTTGTCACGACCCTAAGCCGCTACTGTATGTAGTAGTCCAGGCAGGGAGGGGGGGGATGTACTCATAGTCGTGCATGCCGCAGTCGTTAGGCCATTGACCTCGCATCCCTACAAAGCCGGGACGGAGCNGGAGCACGCCGGGTTCTCACCGGACCAGGCTCTCACATCACCAAGCGCGAAGCGCCGTGAGATATTCGGCGAGTCGCATGCAGGGTGCGCTGCATACTGCGACGGGTATTCGGCATCTTGTGCTCACGTCCTTGCGCATGGATGACAGCTGCGTATGTATGACTTAAATTATTTTCTGGTGCTTTCACTTCCAGAGACAGTTGTAAGCACTGCTGTGTAACTGCCTCGAGGGTGCTTGACCATTGTAACACAACGTGGTGCGATCATCCCCCTTGCGCGGAGTGAGGGTTCTCGACCCTGCACAACATGATCCACTCGACCACCATTGTGGTTACCGCCAAAATAAAACAGAGGTGAAAAAAAAAACCGGTAACCTGGTTGCCGAGTTCACGAAGGAAATTGGCTTGTTTTACAACGTCGTTGCC
>CACKRE030002695.1:143741-158370 GCA_902602495.3 Ectocarpus sp. CCAP 1310/34 | reverse complement strand
CACTTCCAGAGACAGTTGTAAGCACTGTGTAACTGCCTCGAGGGTGCTCGACCATTGTAACACAACGTTGTGCGATCATTNCGGCGAGTCGCATGAAGGGTGCGCTGCATCCTGCTAAAGGTGTTCGGTATTTTGTGCTTACTTCCTTGCATACGGATGACAGCTGCGCCTGACTTATTTTTTTTTGTGGTGCTTTCACTTCCAGAGACAGTTGTAAGCACTGTGTAACTGCCTCGAGGGTGCTCGACCATTGTAACACAACGTTGTGCGATCATTCCCCTTGCGTGGAGTGAGGGTTCTCCACCCCGCCCAACATGATCCACTCGACCACCACTATGGTTACCGCCAAAATAAAACAGAGGTGAAAAAAAAAAACGGTAACCTTGTTGCCGCGAGTTCACGAAGGGAATTGGCTTGTTTTACAACGTCGTTGCCAAGCGACGGAAACCCAATGCCGATGGCAAACACCGAAGGGGTGGCTTATTTTACAACGTCGTTGCCAAACGACGAAAACCCAACCCCGATGGCAAACACCAGGGGGGGACGAGGCAGGGAGGGAGCGGCCAATAGAGCCGAGAGAAACGCGGAATGATATATACTGCCTGCTGCCATCCTTCCTTGTGAGCGTCTCTTGGTACGCACCCACAGGCAGATTGATGGCGAGAGAACGAGGCATAAGAATAATCCAGCAAGGTCCTGATTCATTGGTTCTGTTCCCGATTGGCACTACACATCTACACATACAAATACATGCACACCGCGTGGTAGTCCTAGGTCCAGAAGTGTATATATTTTTCCTAAATATTTGTGATCACGGGCCGAGTTTATTGTGAAGACAACAACAACAACAACAACAACAACAGCAACAACAACAACAACAACAACAGCAACAACAACAACAACAACAAGGCCAAACTTGCTGGTTTGATTTTTCTTGCTCGCCTAGTGAGAATACAGGCGTGACGAGAAGTGCGTGAAAAAAGGCACGGGGTGCAACTCACAAAACGCGACCACACGGCTCGGTACACCTTTTGCGGTGACAGCAAAGTAAGTGCACCGTGCCCGCGGGAAGTGTGTTGGTTCCAGTACCCTATGAAGCTCTTCTTGATGCCCATCACCATTGACACGCCTCTGTTTACGCACACATTTATCTTCATCCGTGCGCAGTGGCCAACAACATCGTGACGGTCGGAAGCGAGGGGCGCGGCGAGATCCTTGCGTCACTCTTAGACGGCAACACCGTGCACGCTGCCGCCGGCACCCCGAAGGATGACGACAACATCGACACCAACGACCACGACAACAATACCAAAAACAGCAGCAACAGCAGCACAATAACATCCACCAGGCGAAGCAAGCGGGGCTTCGTTACCCACACGGGGAGCTACAACGGAGTGCCCGTGTCGATCGTGCTGATAAACATGGGCTACCCAAATATGGACTTCTTCGTGCGGGAGGTGAGGGCGGTGACGACGGGACCGCTCCGCATCATCCGCCTCGGGTCTTGCGCCGGATTGCGCCCCGACCTGCCCGTCGGCAGCGTGGCGGTTGCGAGCGAGGGCTCCGTGATGATTCGCCAAAATCCGGACGCCTGGGAAGGGACGGCCACGAGAGGAGAAGCCCACGGCGAGCCATACCTGTTCCACGGGGTGGCCCCCGCAGACGAAGAGCTGTCCGAAGCGCTGCTGAAGGAGCTCAAGAGCTCGCTGGATGGCAAGGCGGGCGGCAGCGACGGCGGTGGCGGGACGGCCGTGGTGGGATGCTTGAATGCCTCGGCGGACAGCTTCTACAGCAGCCAAGGTGCGGGAGGCGTTGAAACGAGTCGGTCTCGTGGACGATGCCCCATTCGATGGCGAGGCAGTCACAAAATTTGTTGCAAACATACGTGGTAGGGCGTAACTTCGCAACCCTACCCGAGGATCACGCGATGGGTCCCGCACAAAGACGGGTGTGGCACAGACAGGTCGGAGGACGAGCTCTGAGCAACCTCTCGATTTATTTCCATCCGACACCGTTCTCTCGCGACCATCGTTCGTTTGTCGCCTCAGGCCGTCTCGACCCAAGCTTTGAAGACCGCAACAGCGATATCTTGTCGAGTTTGCTAGAGCGACACCCCTCGGCGGGGAGCTTCGAGATGGAGACGTTTCAGCTGCTGCACCTCGCCCGCCTCTGTCGAAAGAGCAAAGTGCAGGCGTCGGCCGCAGCCATAGTGGTGAGAGCGGCAGAGAGGTTGAGGGAGAGTAGCTCGGTGACGACAAGTATCACCCAGTGTTTTTTGAAGTGGAGGAAATGGGCACAAACTCGTGTGTCGTGGTTGTTGGTGTTTTGTCCAGCGTAAGGCTTCGGCAATAACGCTCGTCTTGGTTCCGGAGCTTTTTTTTAGACATGGAGAAAAAAACACGGCTGGCGAAAGGGAGGTTATTTCTCCTTTCGCTCTGTACCTCACACGTGCTCATCCCTCCCCCTCCCCCCCCGAACCCTCTGTTCTTCCTTTGGCGCCCAGCTTGCCAACCGGATCGCAGACGACTCTATCGCAATCGACAGGATCTCACGGATCGAGCGCGCAGCGGGGGAGGCCGCCTTGCGAGCTGTCACGTCCTTCGGCAACGCCTGAGATACGCCACGGGAGGAGTTACGCATTTCCATGCGTTCTGGGAACTGTACGCGTGCCGCATCCTCCTCTCTCCCCGTGGCTTTTGTGTTGGGTCGCCTTGTGCTTCTTTCTCGTCGTTGGTAGAATATCGGCTAGCTTGACGAGATGATGGCGGGCATTGGAGGTCATGACAACGGGAAAAAAAACTCCCCAAAATTTTCATTGCTACTGCCGTCGCGTGGTCGTGGGCGGCTACTCCGTTCGGTAACTTTGTCCAGCCGCTGGCGGGTTCGGCACACTACACGCCGTCACCGCTGTTACAGGTCAATCGTGCGAATTGGGCACGAGGTACATACCTTTGTTACAAAGTTATTGGTTCGATGTCTGTTGGTAGACAGACTGTCCGCCCATGTGCCTCTCCCTCTGGCTGCCCCTGGCCGCCGATTGATCGCCTCTTCGCTCCGTCGTGTGTATGCTGTGCTATACTAGTGGACCGCTCCCTGATGAGAACCAGCATGTATTCTACATGTTCAAACTTAACGTGTGACCCTTTTTTCGTTGTCCCATAGCAGAGGAGCGGAGAACGTCAGCGTTAGTTACTGTTTTCGCAACAGTGCCGCAAGTTAGCCTCTTATTTTTTCTACTTTTCGGACCACTGTTCTCTCGTGTCTATACTGTATTGCCTTCGTGTGTTGGGTATTGTCAGCGACGCTGGCGGGAGAGTTGCCTGATAAACCGGGGAATTTGGGGTCTAGGGCCAAGAAAGGGTGCATATAAACCCCGCAGCCGGAGGATCGAACAGGGTTACTGTCAATATTTTCCGGGCATACAAGCTCACAACCACCATATGCGGGCATCGACGTGTGGCTCCTCCGATTCCAGTTTTCACCGATACCGTAGGCGAGGGGTGTGACGCCACCCTCGCGACACTGCCACCGGTCGTAGCACGCGTGAAAGCGCACGGCCACACGTTGGGAACGAACGGCGCAAGTACCGTGCGGTTGGTCCGGCGGCAGTCGGTGATAACGCAATAGAGTTAGCGAAAAAAACGCTTTTCACGGACTGAAACGTCAGGTTGGTGGGCGTGATTGCCTCTAATGCATTCTGCTCTGTTCTTTTTGATCGCGTTGAAGGTCAAGGTTTGCATTTGCTTCTATCTGCCGCGCAAACAGCGGGTTAAGCGCCCCTTGTGCAGGCATCAACCACTCTCACTCTTGACTCTTCGTGCAGAATGTGTTCGAAGCACAGGAGTAGCTTTGGCACAACGGAGAAAGATTCCAGGCAGCAACGCCGGGGAAAAGGAGCTTTGGTTTTTGTCGCTTTCACAATTTAAACCGTTCCGGTCTTCGCCCAGTATCTTCTTATGTCCGCACTGCTGGTCCAACTGACGCCGACGGCTGTGGATTCTACTTCTAATTCCAAAGCAAACAACTACCAAGTGCCACGCAACACCTAGCTCAGTCTGTGATAACCGCATCTGCATCTGGCTCGCGCTACACCCACCCGCCAACAACAGTTGGACTGCCACTTCGAGATGAAAACATCGATCAACATTTAACATCGCGGCATGATATACCCGCACACCATGAAAATGCCCTGTCGCTACGGACGCTTTGCAGCCCCCATCCCTCACAAGACGCAGTCTCCGACAAGTGCCACACAAGCACAAA
Organism: Ectocarpus sp. CCAP 1310/34; assembly: GCA_902602495.3. Classification (NCBI taxonomy): domain Eukaryota; class Phaeophyceae; order Ectocarpales; family Ectocarpaceae; genus Ectocarpus; species Ectocarpus sp. CCAP 1310/34. Next base: position 154,107 of record CACKRE030002695.1, on the reverse strand, counting down.
AAATCACCGCCGCCTTCTTCCCCTTTCCTGGCAACAACCGCCCATAATTACTTTGCCCCGGTTCCCCACCCCACTGAAAAACTAAAACATCAAATTTCTACCCCATAATTTGGAGACGTCGACAACCAAGACCTCCTCTGTGCCTCGAAACGCCGCTTGAAACGCGGACGGATTTTCCCATATACTGTACAAATCGACACGCACGCATTTAGATATCACGTACTGTAGCACCACGTTGTATCTCCCAACCGCTTCCAGTGTATTACAAATCGGATCCTCAAGTCTGGGTCGTGCATCCACGACCTCCTTTGCAGCACATCAAACGGCTCCTACGCCGCGACTTCGGTCTCGAACGATACAGCGAGGACACCTTCGCTGGTGCCACTGCAAACGTTAACGTGGCCTGCAGCAGCCAAGCGTTTATTCTTTTCGCCGTCCATGCCCTGCTACATACCCGACGCAGCACACCCAACTACGGGCTTTCAAGTATTTCGTCTCATCAAACAACACGCACGGATCAACAAGCCTCCATATACATACCACACCGACTCCCCGAACGCAAAATAGTTTTCGGGGATGTGACAACACCAAATGAATCTTCGGGATGCATCTTCGGGATGTAACAACAAAAAATGAGGCATAAATCTCTCCCACACTCGGTTCTCCTTCGCGACGAGCAACACCCACGATTTCCCCGCATCACGTAGGACCCAAATGAACAAATGCTGCACCTGCCCCCCACAACCGGCCGCTCTACCGCTGAACGCGCGCCATGAAGAGTTGGCCACCTTCAACACGCACCGCCACGTCTTGACAATACGCTTCCAGCGGCTCTGTGGAGTACTCTATCTTTTACTTACCTTCTCAGTTTAGCACGCCATCATGGGGCTGTGATATTTCCCGGTCCAGCTGCTCAAGGAGCCGACTAGCTCTCTACCTCGGACGCAGGTTTATGTCTCGAACCGCGGCCGCTAAGCCACGTTCAGTGGGAAGCGAAAGGTGGGTTCAAACTTAAATTCAATACATTTGCTCTTCTTGAAGCACCACCCACTCTCCCAGCGAAGCTAACAGGTTCCAACGGCACAAGTCAGCTGTTTGATCACTGCTTCTGCAGTTGACGAAACGGCACACGCGCCTCTGCCGCTAACCCCTCCCCGCGTTCGGCGCTGCTGTCCTTCTCCCGCTCCTCCTCCTCCTCCTCCTCCTGCTGGTCGTTATTGATCGCTCTCGCCCTGGTGGCCGCCCGCAGCTCGGTCGCCCGCTTCTCGTGCTGCTCGCGCTTCGCCTGCCACTTCCGCAGGCTCTCGAGGTCGGCGAGGACCCGGCGCACGTGCGTGTGAAGGATGGCGTAGCGCTCCAGGCGGTCCATCTCCCTCGCCTCGATCGCGTGGCCGAGCACGATCAGCCGCCCCTTCCCGGACTCCGAGTCGAACGACGGCCAAAACACCCGCGGCCGGAGGGTGCCGTTCGGGTCGCCCCCCCGGGCGAACGCCGTCCAGTAGTCAGGCATGGCCGACGCGAGCCGCTTGTCCTCGGGCCCCCCGATGAACCACGGCCGCGACCCGAAGGCGTAGGGCACCTCCGCGCCGTGGAACGCCCCCACGGTCTGCCCCTCCCGCGGCGGCGCCGCCGCGAACAAGTAGACGAAGGTCGGCTGCCGCAGGAGCCGGTGGTGGTGGGACGCGAGCCAGTGCACCTTCTGCCCGAACACCCGGTCCGTAAAGAAGTCGCAGTCGGACGGCGACCCGTCCTCCGCCCCCTCCCCGGTCTCCCGCCACGCGGGGTCGTACAGGTCCGCGAGCGACGCCGCGCCCTCGTCCCCGTACGCCTCCCTGCCGGCCTCCCGCACCGGGCTCGGGTACAGCGCGTCCCGGATGCGCGTCCGCGAGTACGTGACCGGGTAGCAGAGGCTTCCCTCGTCCGCGTTGTTGCCGATGAGCAGCGGCACGGGCGCCTGCTCCCCGAGCAGGAACGACTCCACCGGCGGCTTGGGGATCACGTGGCCGTCGACCACGGGGTAGAAGAGCTGCCTCGGCTCGGGCCGCTTGGTGCCGTCCTGGTAGTAGGCGTTCATGATCTGCCGCAGCGGGGTGTTCCGCAGGCGGGACACCTGGCCCCGGTCCGCGCCAACCAGCCTGAACGCAAAGTCCACCCCGTTGTCCTCGGAAGGGCGGAAGCACGCGAAAGGCTCCCGGAGGTGCATCAGCGAGTTTGGCGTGCAGGCCGGCGACTGGCAGATCGCCTTGTGGAACAGCCCGCGGGCCAGCGATGACGTCATCATGTACAGCACGCTCTCCCCGCCGGCGCTGGAGCCCATTATCGTTACGTTATCCGGGTCGCCGCCGAAGGAGGCGATGTTCCGCTGCACCCACCGCAACACGGCAATCTGAGGGAGGAAAAAATGAGAACAGGGCATCAAGGATTGGGGCGTTTCACGCCCGGTCAAACACTATGCTGGCGGAAAAGGCGATGGCAAGAGAAAGCAGGACCCGCGGGACAAACTCTGCCCCCTGCTGTAGTGCTTGCGCGTTTCTTCTCCCCTTGTGATCCGACACAACCATAGGTTTCTCGATGCCCCTTTCGGCTTATGCGTGACAGCTGCATAGAAAAGGCCCTGGCCATCTACCTAACGCATGATACGCGGAAGGTCTGTCTCTTCGGCGGTGCCCCCTTCAAATTTCGGGGAAGGGTTCAGCATTTCTCAATCCCCTGTCAACAATTTTCGAAGTTGAAATAATTCTTTACACACACGAACTAAACATCATAAAGTGCCTGCATACAGCAGGATGTGCAAACCATGACCTTCACAGTCGGGACAAAGCTACTCGTACTTTACAACCATCTGGCGTACAGCACGTTTACAGGAAAGAGCAACAACGTCGGGGTGACACACTCAAGGCTTTCCTTCCAGAGTACTTCAAGCACTAGCACTGGCCAAGTGTTGGAGAGGTAGATCTACATTCCACACAGGGATCCAAGGGTCTCGCGAGGGGCTGGGAGAGGGGTTCATCCCTCGCTTTTGAATAACAGAGTGCCGCGGTAGTAGCGAATGCATTGATAATATTGCTACGGGCTCATGGACGACGAGCGTGACAACGGGGGACAATGCGGTTTATCATCCCTGGGGGGAGGATTGGGGTCCAGCGTTTGAGCGGAACCTTGGGAAAGAAGATTTTTCCTCGGACAAGCAATTCGTCGACGTCCAGAATAGATCACTTTTTTTTTGTGTGTCAGATCCAACTTGATCAATAACACGTGAGCAATCGCGCCCACTCCACACTCAATCGAAGCACATTCGCGCTGCCAACTAAAACCGCCCTAGGATTTAATTCCTGGTACAAAGGTAGCGAATTCGCTCTGCCGATAAAAACGCACTAGATATAAGGGAAACCCTACATACAGTAGGACTAGGAAGTTTGCTCGCCTGATCAAGGATGCTGTAGTTGCCGGACACGGCCGGCCGTCCCGCCGCCTCCGCCTCCCTCGACAGGTCCGGGTGGCAGAAGTGCCCCAGCAAACCGAGCCGGTAGTTGAACGTCACCAGCACCACGTCGCCCTTGATGGGCAGCGCGTTGGACAAGTAAAAGGGTCTGCTCGCGCCCGCGCCGTCGTGGTAGTCGCCGCCGTGAATGTACACAAGCACCGGTAGTCTCGCCGCAGCACCCGCAGCACCCGCAGCACCAGCACCAGCACCATCCGCAGCCGTGCTTTGCGCCGCTCCGCCGGTGCCTTGCGTAGTGGGGGTGGGCGGCGTGTCCTCAGGCCCGCTGCTCGGAGGAGGGGAATCGCCGGCGTCTCCATCGCCTCGGTGGGGGGGCGGCGAAGCACCGAGGTCCCCGACAACAGACGGGCTTACCGTGCGCACGTTGAGGTACAGACAGTCTTCGCTTTGCTTCGCGGCGAGCCTCGTTCTTAGCAACCTCGCACCGTGGATGTAGGCCTTGGTTTGCACGGTGCCGAAGGCGTGCTTTTGTACGGCGGCGCGGAGGAAGCCCATGAACTCCATGCCCAGCTGAGGGGCCTGCGGAAAGCAGCGGGCAGGGGCGAGGAGGGTGCAGAGAGGGAGGGGCACGAAATACAAGAGACGTGTACTTCATATGTACATACCTGAGAACGTCTTCAATCGAGTTGAGTAAGATTCCGTCGGCAGTGCGCAGGTGTCGTCAATAGCACACCGCCCGTTGGTACCACCATCCTATAGTATGCACGAACACATGAGGCTGGTGCTGAGAATGCCAGGATTACGTAACTTGTTGCCAGTGCATGACGGGAAACCGGGAGGTTGGGGTTCATGTGTATACAAACGTGCAATGTAAATACAAAAATACACGTTCTTAGCAAGACCGAGAACAGTTGGTACGGGAGAACGAGGAGATGATAAACGCATGACAATTTTATATCTCTTTCGCCGCCCAGCTGAAACGATGTAAACGGAGACGTACAGCAGTTATTTTCCATCCAGACGTTTCACATCGGCCCACGGGCCACCGACATCCCCAGAGATATGGCACGCACTCGTCTCGGCTCCTGCCCGAACAGCGCGTCACAGCAGCCGCACCAACAGGTCTTTGTGCCACCTTCTTCCTGCTGCTTACGTTCGCCTATACAACTGATACGCTACGGACGGTGGGCCGCCTTTGCGAGATTAATATTTGATGAGGAAGTAAAAGAACAGAGATGGGGTACGGAAACCCTATTCTAATCCTGACCCTAACCCAACTTCCCCGATTTTATACTTTATCCAACATGTTTACCCGATTGTATGCTTCATCCAACATGTTTACATATTACGAAAAACACTGCAAAGGCTGCTGGCTGCGGTTTGGAACGTGGAGAGGTTGCGGCACCGAAAGGACATGGGAATAGCTTTGCAGAGATGAGAGAAACAGCAAGCCCATGAATACAGCGTTTACAGCGTTTAGCTTCCGGGTGTACGTAAAAGCGACAGAGAACCTCGAGATTTTTTATCGTCCCGTCAGATCGATATTGTCTCCCCAAAACCTAAAAATAAAAAATACACCCCAAACCCTAAACATATTTATATTAGTATGTGTTCGTAATTAAATTATTTTTCGTTTGAACGGAGACATAATGCATCGTAGGAAAAGTGTTTCGTACGCTGCTGACCGATAGGATAATGGGAGAATTGGAGAAGGAACATAGTATTAGTGAGGGCCAGGCAGGTTTCCGAAAGAAGAGGGGGTGCGTAGACCACGTAATCACGTTAGGGAGAATCATCCAAGGTCGAACGAGGGCGGGAAAGCCGACGTACTGCTTCTTCCTGGACGTGAAATATTGACACTCGAGGGATTGAACCCACTTTAATACATAGCGCTCCAGCCTGCCGAATTTTCTAGAGTGGGAAATTCTGGTTCAGTTCCGGCGATAAGTTACTTCCGCTTATGAAATACGATCGAACCGTGAAAAAAAGCGAGATTGAGCGAGCGACACCGTATCTGGAAATCTATTTCGTCAGGGTCGCATCATCGTCATCATCCCCTGATGTGTTTTCGTTACCTCTTTTGTGAAGGCGGGAGGAGTAGGAAGTAATAGGTGCTGTGCTGGACAGCTACAGCAGTACATGGTGTCAACAAGAGGTTCATGCTGAAAGGATAATACAAGAAACCTTTAGCACCACCAACATCAACGACGTCTGCTTTCCGCATATAAGGTCCGGTTTAGCCGACAGCCAGTTCTTTCGATGCGCATTCAGAAAAAAGGGGCTAGAAGAACGGCGGGTAAGCAAGATACTTACAATCTACACAACGACCTATTTGCTTCATATTGCCCCTTTGTATGAGGTACTGCTGTAGGATGCTCATCTCAGTCGGCACAAGCGGCGAAGCGCAAACGATGCACACGAGCGTGCTCAACAATACGGGCGGGACTCTGCTGCTGCTGCTACTGCTGGCTCTGCAAGGAAATCCACGCCAGCTGATAGTCAGAGGCTAAGTACACGCTACTGCTGTACACGTGCGTGTGCGGTTTGCGGCAGGCACTGGCAGTATATGTGTGACGAGCCATGCGTCACCCATCCGTAACGGCTCTTTGCCGCTTCTTACATCGAGTAAACGAGTGAACACGCAGCAGAAGCAGCAGCAACCAGCAGAAGCACGCGGTCGAGGTACGCTGCTTGGTGCTTACGGATAGATTAACAAGGGGGAAAACAGGTCTGTACCGACGATACCGCACCTCATTGTCTCGCTCTCTGTGCTACACCCGCCCCGCCCCCAGTGCAGGCATTCTACATTGAGAGGACGTGGTCCGTGGATAGTGACTGATCAGCCCATGACAACATCGGCGTAAGCATCGCTATTTTCCTACTTTTTTCTTCCTGCTAAAACAAGGACGAGAAACAACGATAACGTACCTCTGGACCATATCGACGAGTGACCTTAACCCCCTCCCAAGGCTCCACGGCCTGTGGCGGTTGCCATCGGAGCTCTCCAACCGGGGGCCTAGCGTAAGGGATGCCACTGCGGAGGGAGGGAGGATGAGGCAACGGGAGTCGAGAGCGTTGGTTCACGGTTGCAACGCGACAAAAACAGGAAAAGTTTGTTCGGATGAAATCAACTCAACAACCCTCTCGCTAGATACGCCTTCAGCGCCGTTCAAGCCTCCCGTTTCACCATACGAGCTTGCGGTACAGCAGTACCACTCCGCCCGTTACTTTCTGCATCAATTATACCGCTGGTGGTGTCTGCTACATAGGGGGTCTCATCTGTCGAATATAACTCGCTCGACAACCCGGGCCTCGGCAAAACATGAGGCCATGATGTCCTCCTTGGCGCTCACTTGAAAACCGCAATGGCCTTCTGGAACTCGCGATCGCGCAGGAGGGAGCCTCGTACTACACCATCCGCAGTCTTAACGTCCACTGTCCGGGGGTACTTTCTGAGCCATTCCATAGCCGCCGCAAGGACGTTTCAAGAGAACGCGCACTCTCCAAGAGTAGCGTACTCTCCAAAAGTATGGAACAACCGTTCGAGAGCGTCACTTGGGACCCCGCAGACGAGAATAGCATACCCCTGTCAACGGTAGGTTCTGGGTTGGCAGTAGCCAGTTGGCAGGTAAGGTCGAAGGGATAGATAGGGAGAAGGTACCCCTTTGACAAAGGTGCTGCTCTCCTGAGAGCACCCGGTGCTGCAGTGCCCTTGCCCGGCTGCGCGGCAACAGAGAGACGGCTCGTCGTCACACACGGAGCGAGCCATGAGGCATCCTGACAGCGAGAGCAGGGTCATCTGGGGGCTGAGAGACGTGCACGTGATCGTCTCCATGATCTTCGCGTGCACGCTGGCGTGCTACTTCGAACGGATGGGTTTTTCGATCGCTTTCACCGAGCTCGCCAACTCGGCGAGTCTCAAAGAGGCAGACATGGGAACCGCCATGTCGGCCTTCTACTACGGATACGCGGTCATGCAGCTCCCGGCGGGCTGGCTCTCGGCGCGGTACGGGGGCGCGCGCATCCTGGGCCTGTCCTTCGCGCTGTGGGGCAGCATCTCGATGGTCATGCCGGGCACCGTTCACGATGGCAGCACGACGATCTTAATGGCTTGCCGAGTCGCTATTGGAGCCAGCCAGGGCCTGTTTATCCCTGCATCCCACACGCTCCTCGCCAAGTGGATCCCTGTGCATGAACGTAGTCGATTGGTCACCCTGGCGATGTCTGGCATGTGAGTTGTGGTCCCGAGAAACACCGCGGTGTCTTGGTCGATGATAGTTCGGTTTACAAGCAAGCTGAACAGCAGCCATCAGGAGCAAACAATACACAGAGCAATCACGCCGCACAGCAGTGCTGCAGAGCAGGGCGGACTCTTGAGCAATGCATAGCGAACAAAATGCAAATCGTGGATGCTACCCTAGCATTCACCGGTTTCATGGTTACGCACTGCGGCTGTCCTCGCCGAACAGCAGTTCTTCGTGTTGTTCGAGTGGCGACTACAGCAGCAAAAGAGCCGCGAATCAACCAGTTGTATTACGTACCAGCAGTTCTATCGCATCCACCTGCGGCGGTGTGTACATGCATCGCGAAAGTGCGTTACGGCTGCAGATCGCATCGCATGGGAAAGGGGGCGTCTCCGCCTCTTCCGCCTTCTCACGAGCGCGTTGCACGGCTGATTTCTTTTTCGCCATCTCTCACCTCTACCTCTCGTACCAGCAGAGTATCTTGTAATTCGACGCCAACAAGGACACAGGCTTCCCTCGTTGGGGGGAGGCCCAGGTCGCAGTAGTCTTTACCCACTACTAAAGGCTGGCAGTTCTGTTCGTTGAGATTCAGAGAGGAGAGGGTCTCAGAAAAGAGAGACAAAAGAGAGAGTCCCGCCGAAGGGGCGAGGGAGACTAGCTCCACAGGTAGGGCTAAGAGGGACGAATCCACAGTTGGGTCTCTTGCTGATCAACCATCAGTAATACGTTCGGATCGTATCTTGATCCTACTTTTGTATGTGTGTGCAACAACAATGGTTAGAGCACTTCTACACCTGTAATCCACACGTCCCCCTTTAACTTTCGCGAGCCTTGCAAACAGAGGTTAGGGGCCTATTTTGTGTTTCCATCCATAGGCGTTCTGGCTTGACTGACCTTTGATGACGATAGGGCTTCAACAACACATGTCTCAAGAGTCACTTCTTGTGTACCCGATACCCGAGGTTGTAGTGATGCTTCGCTTCTGATGACGAGGCGCCGGGTGAGCTTGCGGGTTGCCGGCGGCCCCGAAAATGTAATTGGAATTCGTTCCGATAACACATAATACGGCCAAGTGTTGCTGTGTTGCTGTAGCGGGGCATCGGTTTGGAGTCTGACTACGCGAGGGCGAGGCCCGAAAACCTCATGAAATGACCTTCTTGTTCTTACTTCCCAACACAGCGAACCATCTTGTATCCACAGTTGAGCCCAGCATAATTGCCACTAGTTTTACGGAGATTGGGAGCTTCACGCTTTGCGACGGGGTTGTACCGAGACGAAGAAAGGGAGCACACCTAAGAGCAGCGCTGTCGTCGATGCCCCCGAAAGGAAAAACCGCACAGACTAGTCGCTCAGACAGATATCCGGTCGCCGTTCGACTGTGAACAATAGTAACGCCACGTTTGAACTACTGTGCAATTACTTCGTCGATTTTGTGCCGTTTCGGGATGACTTCGGGGAAACTGATTTGATGAACATAGCCATGGTGACATACACTCGATATTCGTCGTTCGAACATTCTTCGTGTACTCACTATCACTAGCTCCTCCCCGGCCTGCCCCCCCGTCCCTCGGGTAGGCCGAGGTTCCGCAAGTGGATCTAGACCTCGAAAGACCACCCAGCAACGACGGATATACGGTCCCTAGCACTGTTAAGAGGGGGATTCTGAGTTTGGCGGTTGGGAGTTACTGCTGTCGTGAGATCGGGGTAGCTCCTGAGCCGCCAGCTTTGGTAGCTGCAAAATGAGACTGGATCCTGACGCCCCGGCTTGGACACCGGGACTATGCAGCAGCAGAGAGCACGGTGAGGGTGGCGGAGTGGCCGCACGCCGTGGGGGTATATGCCCCAGAGAGAGGAAAGTAGAGAGTCCAGAGATGGAGGGCCACACCGCTCCGGGACAAGAAGACAACTCTATGGGAAACAAGGCAAGAACCGGGGTAACTATCACGTTAGCCCGAGTGTTCGCAAGAAAATAATAAAAAAACAAAAAAAGAGGGGAAGATGGACGAAAAGGAGGGGTCGGGCGGCGCGTAGGCTAGCTAAGAGAGCAGCGCGCGCCGCGCGAAAGAGACAGCAGGGTCAACTTCTTAGGGTAGCAACCTGGAATGTGCGGACTTTGGCTGTAAACGGGGCCAATGGATACGGGCGAGCTTACAGCGTTCTACACGAGGCAGCGAGACAAGACGTATCGGTGGTAGGAATGCAGGAGACACGGAGGGCAGGTCGAACGGAATTTGCAGCAGCGGGTTTCCGGGTGTTCTGCTGTGGCACGGAGACTGGTGGAGTCCATGGTGTGGGGATAGCCGTCAAAGAGTCACTGTGCAAGACATCCACGTTCACTACGGAGTTTATCGACGAACGCCTTATGGCCATGAGGTTTCTGTTGGCAGGCCACCGTGGAGCGGTCACCTTCGTAGCCGCGTATGCTCCAACCGAACCTTCAACCGCCGACAGCAAGCGCGTGTTCTGGGGAAAACTTGACAGTCTCGTGCGGAGGATCCCTTCCAAAGAATGTGTGTATGTCCTACTGGACGCCAACGCGCGGACGGGAGATAGGTTGGACGGAGGGGACGGAAGGGTAATATGAATTTACGGGCGTGATGAGCTCAACGACAATGGCATGCTGCTGTTGAACTTCAAAACCGAAAACAGGCTAGCTCTCACGAACACGTTCTTTGAGACA